>MU183092.1:213549-250499 GCA_016904865.1 Pissodes strobi | reverse complement strand
TATGCTATATTAAATATAAAATGTACGATCCTACATGAAACATAATAATTGCATGACAAAAATGGATGGATATAAACAATAAATAATTATTAGCTGCTCTGCCCTTAAAACAAGTAAGTTTGGGTTAGCTCATGAACTAATTAAAAATTCAACATCTTTATTAAATTTATCAAACCATATTTTTAGATATTTATTATTAAAGTTAATGCTTCAGGGCAGCACTGCATTAAATGTAAACGTAGCAGTTCGCATTATAGAACTTATTTAAAAATGAGTCAAAACGGAACGCACTCTAACCACAAAATGAAATCGGTAATAAAAAGAAATATCAGAGACATCTTGTGGCTAAACTTATAAATGACAAATGAGGCTATCTAAGACATGTGTATTATTTTTAAAGGCGTCAGTAATTATGACGTAACAGTCTAGAGGTACAGATAGACATGCTACTACGTAGCACGAAAGCATACTATTATTGAGCAATTGCTACCTAGTGGCAAGTGTGTCGAAAGCATTGCTAGTATCGAGCATGCTTAAGCGAGCATGCGAACAACGGTCGATTTTTGAGCGTGCTACCTGCGTGGGGGGGGGGGGGGGGGGGGGAAAGGGGAATAATTGCTCATTATCAAGTGTGGAATGTGTTGCTAATGAACATGCTAGTATCGATCACGGTCAATGTCAACCATCAGTCATTCGCGGCAGGTGTGCGTCTGCGACTTCACATCATAATGTCTCGCTGGGGAGATGAAACAACATTAAGATTTGTAAGTCTTTATCGCAATTACGAATGCCTTTGGAACCCACGGTCACCACTGTACAAAAACCATATAGCAAGAAATAATGCTTTTCATGTCACTACACTGACGTGAGTCTGCTAGTAAATGACATGTCTATTGGATTGTTTGCTTTGAGCACGATTATTCAGGAGCATGCTTAAAAGGAGCATGCTGATCTCAAGCAAATGTATCAGTTAAAAAGGCATGCTCGTTTTAAGCATGTTCATGGGCATGCTTTTTTACTGCCATGTCTATCTGCACCTTTAGTGTGCTGAACGGTCTATAATTGAATAGGCAGCTAATTTTGAAGTATTTGTGACAAGTAAGGTCAGAATAAATAAAATAATTTTACTTAAAATTAAGACTATTGACGCTAAAATGTACTAGATTAATCTTGTAGACTGCATCGCTGTATAATTTTAACCCAATTTAATATACTTTATGCTTATTCTGTGACTAAATAACTGCAAATTTAGCACTTAAAATCAGGGAACGGGAAAACTTTTCCCGCTCCCTACTTAGGGACCGGGAAAATTTTTCCCGTGCCCGGACCGAAAAGGCTTACTTTCTTTGCTCTGCAGAGACGTCGAAAATTATAGTTTTCAGAGAGGTATTAAGAAAATACCTTTTGACACATATCAACCACGTCAAGTACCATAAATAAAATGAGCTGGATATACTAGTTTAAAAAGACCATATTTTATCGCACGAGCACGAAATTAGGAAACGACCCGCTTGCGGGGAGTTTCCTAACGTGCGAGTGCGCTAAATGTCTTTTATACTATTTTTCTATTTTGCACGATTTTTAATGAAAAACATTAATTTATTCATGTCGCGATCAAAAGTTGGATGGCCATCTTGTCACTTTAAATAGAAAAAATATATTATCAAATAGAGCAAATTGAATAAAACTCGAAACAAAGCCAGCTCTAAATAAAAATATATCTTAAAGGTTATAAATCTTAACGGTTAGTATAGATTACAACACAGGTTTATCGACAATACCGATACAGAATTTTTGAACTCGACGCACGTTACGCTAACCATATTAGCATCATCATCAGGAGATGATTAAAACTAATGTATTTTGCTAAAGGTTTCAAACTCCAAAACGTTTTTTAAAGATAGCATTTGAAAGTTAAACGAGTTATTAACAAACAATTGTTGACTTACGTATTTAAGCACCAAATTTCGAATCATGTGTAGGAATGCTTGATATCGGACCAATTTAAAATTCATAGAGGATATGGTGGCCACAATTTAAGTTTTTTAATGGGCAGGACTCTTGGGAACTTTGGAGACAATGTGTGTTAAAGAGGTTTAATTGTGTGTGCTTTTGATATGAAGACTATTGGTTAATCTTATGCACGTTTCCTCAGAAGTTTCATAGAAGGTACGGGAGTAACGCGCGCAGGAAAGAGCAGGCGGCGAAACGCATCGCGGCGCTAGGCAGAAATAGACGTCGACATCCTTTTTTTGTCGCATTTACTTAATGAATCAGTCTAATTTCAGTTACAGTTGGAAAATATACATATGTTTTTTTAACACAAGTGATGTGGAAGGGGCGAAGGTAGGATACTAAATATCAGCCCAAGTCTCAACCTCACCTGCTCGTGTGATGACCTTGGTCATCCGGTCCACCCTGATAGATAACTAACGAGGCTCTGACGCCCGAGTGATTGCCGGGATAAGCAATCCCCCACTTACTGGCCAACAGCTTCGGGAGGAAGCTAGTAAGTGGTAGGGCACTCTTTTGTCCTGGAGTTGAGAAATCGGCTCCAAAGGCGGAGGAATCAGAAAATTATCAACGGCATAGGGATGTGGTAGGCAAATGGGAATCCAACACATTAAAGACTCATTAGAGTTTTCCCTAGTATTATCATGATGGCTATGGGCAAGACAAAATTTCAAATGTCCGGATATAGTCCCTCATTCGGATATCTGGGAGGGAATGTTTTGATTGATAGTAAGAAAGGATGGTACAAAAAGGAAAAGTTAGAAACCATGATACTTGGTACCTGGAATGTGCAAACATTGGCACAGCCTGGAAAGCTGCAGAACACAACTCAAGAGATGAAACGACTTAAACTGCAGATTTTAAGCATTAGCGATATGAGATGGCCGGGTACAGGAGCTAGTAACAACGAGGAGGACTATTTTGTATATTAACTCTGGGACTTTAAACAACACTTTCCAGCATGGTGTTGGCTTTATACAGCACAAACAAATTGTAACGTGTGTTACCAACTTTGTGCCAATATCAGAAAGGATAGCTCTTCTACAAATCAATGCAAGGCCCGTAAATGTCAATCTCATCCAAATTTATGCCCCTACTACAGACTACAGCAACGAGGACGTATAATAAGCAAATATCAGATATCATCAAACCCTGCCACAGCATGATATAAATATTATTATGGGTGATTTCAACGCCAAGCTTGGAAAAGGAAGAACTGGAGAACACATTGGAGATTTTGGACTGGGCGAGAGAAATGAGCGTGGTGATACTCTGAGTACATTCGCAGCGGAACATGATCTGATTGTAACCAATACATTCTTTCAACACCATCCTAGAAGATTGTACACGTGGATATTGAATGATGGATGAACTAGGAATCAAATAGACTTCGTACTCATTAATAAGAGATTTAGAAACAGCATCAGAAACATAAAAACCTATCCAGGAGCAGATGTTCAATCGGATCATAACCCGTTGATAGGAAGAATGGGAACCAGGCTGAAGAGAGTAGAGAAAAACATGTAGGGAGATAGGATTTCAGAAGACTAAAAGACACAACCACAAACAAGTTGGTAAGGAGTGAACTTTTGACAGAGAAAGTCAAATAAAAGTACTTAAAGTCTGGCAAACAGACGAAGAAATATTGGATGACACACGAGATCCTGGAACTGATGGAAAAAGGAGATTGTTTAAAGGTAAAACGAGAGAATACATGAACAGAGAGAAATAAGGGCGAAAATAAGAACAGCTAAAGAAAAAGAAAAACTGGAAAAATGTGTGGAAATCGAAGAATTCCAGGCCAAATTTGATAGCTTTAATCTGCACAAGAAGGTAAAGGAAATGGCGGGAACAGTTAAAAGAAGAACAGTTAATGTACTTAAGGATAACCAAGGCCGAGTTATAGTAAAGAAGTCGGAAATTAAGCGAACCTGGGAAGAGTACATTAAACAACTGTTTGATGACGTGAGAAACAATATTGATAAAACAGATGGTCCCCCAATCTTAGAAGGAGACGTACAGGCAGCTTTGAAAAATGCTAAAGATCAAAAGGCTTTGGGTCCCGATGGAATTCCGGCTGAGATATTAAGGTTGATCGAAGGGAAGAATCTAGGGTCGCTTGCAAGAGTGTTCAATGTGATCTATACGGGCGTCATACCCACGGAATGGCTGAAATCTGAATTTGTTACCCTCCCCAAAAAGCCTAATGCTAGGAAATGTAGCGAGTTTCGTACAATAAGCTTGATGAGCCATCCACTGAAAATGTTCCTGAAGATAATTCATCGTAGAATATTTAAACTATTTGAGGAACAAATATCTATATATCTAGACTAGAGAGGCTCTATTTTCGATCCAGGTGTTGTTTCAGGGATGTAGACTGCGATGTATACGCATGTTTCGTGGATTACAGGAGGCGTTTGAGTGCGACACACGAAAATGATGGAAGTTCTGCAAAAAGCTGGCCTGGATGGGAAGGACCTCAAAATCATCAGAAATCTCTACTGGAATCAGATATTACGTGGAAGGCAGGGATGCATACTGTCTCCTGTAATTTTCAATCTATACTCGGAATACATCTTCAGAGAAGCCCTGCAAGATATTTAAGCTGGAATCCTGTTAAATGGAGAACGATTGAATAACATAAGGTATGCAGATGATACCGTTAATTTTGCAGTTACAACTCGTAATGGACAGTGTTACATCATACAGTCGACAATATGGTTTGGAAATAAACACCAACAAAACAAAGTTCATGATAATCAGTAAATACCAAAACACCCGCGGTATTTTATTGGTAGACGGAACTCCTTTAGTAAAAGTCAACAAATACACATACTTGGGCACGAACGTAAATGATAACTGGGACCATTATGTGGAGATCAGAACGAGTATTGAAAAAACTCGAACAGAATTTATCAGGATGAAAAAGGTCTTTACCAGCCACGACTTACAGCTGTCAACGAAAATTCGCCTATTGCGATGCTACGTATTTTCGACCCTTTTTTATGAGGTCGAATCGTGGACGCTTACGGAGGAATCCTCCAAAAAACTTGAGGCATTTGAAAAGTGGCTGTACCGAAGAATCCAACGAATACCTTGGACAGAGAGAATAACCAATACGGAAGTACTGAGAAGGATGAGAAAGGAAAAAGAAGTCCTGAATACAATTAAGACTCGAAGGCTACAACATCTGGGACATATAATGCGCAATGAGAGCCGATAGTGTCTGACGTTTACACAAGAAGTATAAAAATTGAACTCTCTTCGACTTTTTTTTATTTTAATTTGCATAGTAGAAAGCACGGCTCGATTTTTATTTTGCATTCACTCATTATCGCAGCAATAATATCCACAAAATCAAACAAACTTCAAAAATATATTTTCAAAAATATCAACAATACAAATTAAAATGTTGTATTTCCTCTAACATTCAGGAGCTATCGGGGAGTAGTGTTGCGCGATAATTCTGTTATGAAGCTCTTCTACATTGTTTGGTCTGCCTCTGTCGATATTGAATACTTGCGAGAATAGATAGATAAAAGTAATCTAATGGCCAAATATCGGGGTTTCGCGCTGGCCATATAAATGGCCCAATATGGCCAATTCACTGTCCTAGGAACATGGCATTCAAAAACTCGGTATAGCTGCTGCATTATGAGAGAAAACGCCATCATGTTGAAAAATATTTATTCTACCCCTACTCTTGAATAATAGGTGGTTGATGGAGCTGTAAATATTTTTCAGTATACGGACTACAATCTATGATCGTCTAAATATTCTACCTCTTAAGAATCCCTGCCCACCGTTCACTTTCTGCCTTCTCGGGGTATGCGTTACCTTAATTATGTAAGAATTCTCTCGCGCCCATATTATTGTATTTTGTTTATTAACTGTACCATTTGTACAGAAAAAAAAACGTTATCTGTCTAAGAATAATACATATTTTACTGGTGATGATTTGGTGCTTATTAATTTCATTTACTTTACACGACTGCATTTTAAGAAAATAGTTCTTGAACATTCCTGACTTAATTGCTTTGTAGCAACTAATTCGGGATTTTCTGTAAACCTTAGCAATCTGAATAAGACTCGTTGGATTCCCTTCAGCGGCCAAGCATACTTCCATTCTAAAGTATTCGTTTACTACAGTTGCTTTTGTTTCTCTCTTCGCGTGAGAACTTACGATACATCCAGTGGTTACAGGTTTCTCATGAAACCGTTGTATAATAGTGTAATTCTGGATGAGACTGGACGGTAAGGATAAGAAACAGCAAAATTATCGATCAATTCTTTCATTTAGCTTAAGACCATCTGAATAAGTTCTCTGATCAGCATTTTGAAGATTTCGGACAATTTAAAAATTATGTTGTTATAATGACAGTACCACCTCTACCTGCTTCAAAGTCCATATTTCGAACGAAAAAATTAAATTAAAGATGATCATCGGACGTAATAATACAGTTTTCCTAAACCTGAGAACCCAAACTTTGCCTGTTCCAGGTTTCAGCTGACGCGATATTGTAGAAGGGGTTCTAACATGGGGATGAAAATTTAACATGTAAAATCCTATGACCTGTGTGAAGAAATGCACGACATATGTGGGGAAATTAGAAAACCACACTATAATGCTAAAAATCACGCAAGATATCTCAAAAGTTGATCAAATCAGATTGACATTTTGGTACGATAATCGTAAGGTTATCAGATTGGAGATGTATTTGTTGGTTTGCATCCTTGTGTAATAATATGTGCATTACTGCGGAACTGGTTTGGAAAATTATTTTTTAACATATTCAAATTGTCGAGAACAGGATTGCGATGGTGGTTATCTACGTGACGCTTATAATGGTGTCCAATCTCTGAACATTAAAAATAAAACTTGCAAAATGTGCGCATTGTGCATCAGAATTTTTTGATATTGTTGAAAAAGTGTATGTTTTTGCCAATAACGCCAAAGATAGGCTTTATTGAAATAAAACACCATTAGTTCAATTAATTTTAAAAAGTTCGCACCAACATGTTAATTATCGCGTTTTCAAACATTGTTTGCTATTCGCTATAATACGTTTTACAGGTTCTCACAAAGAGAATTTTAAAAAGTAGTAACCAAAAAGAAAATCGGATGCAAAAGGTATTAGTATTTTTTATTAAATTTTACTTTGTAAAAACTTTAACAAACGGTAAATTGTTACTTGATAGAAGCACAAGGTTTGTTAAAATATGTGACTACTCAAATTACTAAGTATCACGATACATATAAACCATTCCAGAAAGCAGGAGTTAATCTGGTCACTTCGTGTGAAATTGAACTTCAATTTAAATTCTAAAGAATAAAACTAATTTGAATTGCATGATCCTGGTAAATGATGTGTTTTTGGAGCGGGGTTCATTTATATGTTGTATGCATTTATCGGTCGCCAGCTTCAAACTTTAGTGATTTCCTTTTGAGTCTGGAGAGTCTCCTATATGAAATTCCCTGCTCTTGTCATATTGTAATATACATAAAGTAATTAATGTGCTTCTACCTTGCGTTTGTGTAATCTTTTTGAGTCTTTTAACTTGCAAATGCATGTTGACTCCCCGACTCGTATCACTAAACTCTCGTCCAGTACAATTGACTATATATATTCCAACCTCCCCAGCATACTAAAGATGCAGATTGTCCGACCATGAGGCTATTGTTTGTAAGGTCTTGGATCTTAGAAAGCATGTTAGATCAGCGCGACGCTATGGACGAATTTTTAGTGATGGAAGTTATGAGGGTTTTCGCGGATTGAGCGCCTCTGTTGATTGGCACAATGTATTTGACCGGCCTGATCCAGTCTCTGACTTTCACGTCAGGCTGGTGCACCTGTTTGATGTTGCCGTTCCCATTGTCAGGCTCAAATCGAAGGATGCATCGAGGAAATATTGGCTTACTGGGGTCTTAAAGTATCATCTAAAAATTTGCGTTCCCTTCACATTATCAGAAAGTATACTGATTGTCCGGCCTTTCATCAATACCTATCGCTCCATATCAAGTGTGCTAGGGAGTCATTTTATCTGAATCGAATAAGTAATAATAGTTCAAGTAAGCCAAGAGAATGCTGGAGAATTGTAAATGATATACGCGCTAGGAGCAACATCAGCCGGTTGCAAACCCTGAGGTTCCCCTTGATGAACTTCTGTAATCTCCAACAGAATCTCAATCCATCAAGTGAACCCCTTGGTTACATGACAAACATAACTATCCAAAATTCTTTCTTTTTTCTGCCCACCGACTTGATTTAATTGAAGAGAGTCCTAAACTCTATGAAAAACAAAAAAATTTTCTGGAGAGGACAAACTTTCCGCTAAGATTTTATTTAAGTTGCCTGACGTAGCTTTGATGACACTTGCTGACGCATCAATGTTTCGTGGACGATGGGTACATTTTCGAACTGTCTAAAATCAGCCAAAGTTGTCCCAATTCATAAGGGTGGCAGTCTGGATGAACCTTCAAACTTCAGACCCATTTCTCTTCTGTCCACTCTATCAAAGCTGATTGAGAAACTGGTTAAATTTCGTGTCACGTCTTCTCTGAGGTCAAATAATATCCTTAGTAAAGTTCAGTTTGGCTTTCGAGAGGGTCACAATACTGATAATGCTGTGTACAATTTTCTTTATGATTTGTATGCCCAGATTAATGGTGGTGAGGTTCTCGCGGCGGTTTTTTGTGACTTATCAAAGGCGTTTGACTGTGTCAGTCATGAGATTCTACTTCGGAGGCTTCACTGCTATGGTTTGGGAGGCGTGGCACTGTCGTGGTTTTCTTTCCACCTTAAGGGTCGTCGTCAGCGTGTCTTCGTGGGCTCTGGGTCCTCTGGATACGGGTCGATAACCTGGGGAGTGCCGCAGGGTTCTGTTTTGGGCCCCATACTTTTTCTCCTCTATGTCAATGACCTCACAAATCTTGACATTCAGGGAAAATTCACTTTATTTGCCGATGACACCACAGTTCTCTGGCATAGCCCTAACAGTGAGTCCCTGCACTTAACCTTGTTGGCGGACCTTCAGAGAATAAAGGTTTGGTTTGACTCAAATCGCCTGTCACTAAACTCTGGTAAGACCGGGCTATTGTGTTTTAGGGGTGACCTCGGGGGTGTGTCGGTTGGCGGTGACCCGATTGTGCAGCTCCCTAGTAGAAGATTCCTTGGTCTAGTCATTGATAATGAACTCCAGTTTGAGAACCACATAGTTGATCTTGCTAACAAAATATCAAGTGGCTGCTTTGCTGTGAGGGTGGCGGCTAATGAGCTTGGCGCGGCAGTTGGTAGGTTTGTTTACTTTGCCCTTGTTGAGTTACGTCTTTGGCATCTGTTTCCGGGGTAAGCGAAAATTACTAGCCTTCTATTTAAAAATCGGTATAGATTCATGGCAGAAAACCCCAGGTATATGACGCGTCAGCAAAACAATTTTACATCTGCCCATCCCTACATCCACTCTAACGCAGAAATCATTTTTTTTATGACGGTGCAAAGGTGTTCAACCACCTTCTGCGCGATATTAAGGGGGCGGCGTCACTCAGGTGTTTTAGGCGGCATCTGAGACCGTTTTTTGGTTGAGAAGGGCTATTATAGTCTTTCTGAGTTTTATGCTCAATGACCATAGCTAGTGTAAATCTTTAGTCTGTGATTATGTGTATTTTATATTGTGTTCTGAAATATTTTTAACTATGTGGCTTCTCATATTACGTTTTCCTGTATGTAATTCCTATCGCGCTTTAGTATTGAATACTGTATTAGGATTTAAGATATTTTTTACTTCAATTTTGCTTTGTTAACAACAATTTTTTGTACTAACAATAATAGGCCAAGCGACAGGGGGTTTCTATTTGCAAAAGGTCGAACAGAAATGGAATTTTGTGGGATGGTAGAGATAGGTCCCCTGATAGTACATCTAAGTTTGCGACCTCGGGGGGGTGCCGCTCGAGGGGTGGGGGGATGAAAACTCTGCTTCGCGGCGCTTGGAGGAAAATAGCACCGTTGGAGTAGGTGCTATAAAAAAAGTGCAAATAAAATATGTTGAAAACAAAATTTATGTTCTTTTTCGCTCTGACCAATATTTTTTGCTCTACGGCGCGCCAAACTTGGAGGGTAGTTTGCAAATTTTAACAAAATCAGAGTTTAATCGCGGATTGAAACAAATATGGCTACCAAACAATTCTGGTATAATTTTTTTCTGTAAGAGTAAGGTTTTCTAAGTAAACTGATGCTTAATTCGTGAAATTTGACCTTATATTATCAAAGATATGATTTTTTGAAGTGCGCCCTTACATACTTGGATATGGGCATTTTTCATCTATCATGATTTACGGTCGATATTTTCTTAGTATTGCTGACCTACAATAACTTTTTTTATTTTAGTGTAAACATAATACAAGAAATTATAATTTTCAACTCGTTTCCACACAACCCTTGAGGTAGAGCTGATAGGCGCGTTTTTTTTTTTAATGTGGTATCCCCAAGAGGCCTATTCCACGGTCCATATCGGAGTTTTATGACATTAAATTGAGTCCTCATCGTCCTCTGTTGGATCGGAAACGTTTTCGGCATCTTCTGCGATGTCTTCCTCCAGCAAAATGTGGTTACTAATGTTCTCGCAGGACGTCCCAGTACAGTATAAATACAAAACCGAACATTTCAATCCTTCTTTATGGCAACCACAAGCAGGACCACAACCTTTCTGACATCTACAGGGGATAGTCTTAAGCATAACCTCTGGAGCTGGTTCCTTTAAGATGCGTATAGCGTCTAGTCCTGTTGCGGTTTTTCGCCATCCATGATCTTCTGGAGTTTTGTGGACTTCCCGCCAGTTTTAAAATTGACAATAGGTTCGTAAGGAATGATGATAGCACGCATCGGATGTTGGTGGCAGTGACGCAAGATTAAAGGAGTTTTTGGATTACCGCAGTTGGTATACCGCAGAGAATCTAACGTGAGTTTGCTGTCTGCACCATACTGCCGCAGCATAAACAGTTCGCCAGCGGCTGCTACTTTCATGAGTTCTGCATTGGGATCATCCAATACCTGAATCGTCTCGGTTATTGTAGGATTTTTTCCAAAGTTTTAAGGAATCAAATCTTGCCTTGATTGAATAACGCCGATGTGGTGTCACAACCACTAAAGGCATGTACAAATAAGAGACATTTCGCAATAGATTCATTATATTGTAAGCTCTGGGGTGAATAGAACACATCCTCCTTCTTGCCTCTACCCGGCTTGCGAAAATAAACATTGGCAGCTTTAGCAGTCAACAGCTCGAGTAAATCTACGTCTTCGCCAATAACGCAAACGGAGGAAAAAGAGGAAGCAAGGTCGATAGCAGTCTGCACAATTAATGTATCTGCGTCTTCGACCGCCTGCTTAAAAGTGTAATTCTCTGCTTTCAACTTTATTTGCAGCATTGCAATGAGGCGCCTTTTGTTAAAGCTGTTCGATAAAAAAATTTCTTACGAGACAGTTGGAATCATGGATTCATCAAAGATTACAGTCGTGCTGCTTTGCTGCTTTGAACGGCGGTTTCTTTCAGCAGATTTCGTACCTGCTTCTGTTCCACTTTCGGGATAGCCATCAAAAATAACACTAACCCAAACTAACCCATAATGCCTTGTAATGTAATGAATGTAATTTACACAAATGATTGCAAATGAATTTTGACAGCCCCACAGAACACGATGGAGCAAGAAGCCACCGTCAACAACATGCATGGTCATGTCAACATTTATGACTGGTGTTACGGGCACATAAGCTTTGTACAGTGAAGATCTTACCCCTTTGCGCATACCTTAATTTTTAATTAAAGTTTGGTCATTATGGAATTTTTACTTTTTATTTTATGAGTTTTTAACTTTCACAATTTTAATTTTCAATTAAAGTTTGGTCATTATGCAGTTTTTATTTTATAAGTTTTTAACTGTAAATTATTTAGTAAATATAACTAACAATAGACAATTTTCGAGCACTATTTTACAAATCATGATAGATGAAAAATGCCCATATCAGAGTATGTAAGGGCGCACTTCAAAAAATCATATCGTTTATAATATAAGGTCAAATTTAACGAATCAAGCATCAGTTTACTCAGAAAATCTTACTCTTACAAAAAAAAATATACCAGAATTGTTTGGTAGCCATATTTGTCTCAATCCGCGATTAAACTCTGATTTTATATAAAATTTGCAAACTACCCCCCAAGTTTGGCGCGCCGTAGAGCAAAAAAAATTGGTCGGAGCGAAAAAGTGCATAAAACCAAAGTTGTGCGTAATTTTGTTTTGTACATATTTTATTTCAACTTTTTTTTTATAGCACCTACTCTAACGGTACTATTTTCCTCCAAGCGCCGCGAAGCAGAGTTTTTATCCCCCACCCCTTTCAGTGTTATTTATTGATGACAAGGACTTGAATTTTAATTTGCATTTAGATATTATTAATTATATCATTGCCTCTAGAATGTGAGGCTTCATTAAGCATAACATGTGGAATCTGACTGATACTAATTGCCTCGGGTGTAGTTTGTTAACGAATATTATAGTGTTGTTTTATATGGAAACCTTCATACAGATGTCATATTATGAGAATTGAAAACATTCAACAAAGATCATAAAATATCTATGTAACATTATTTCCTATAGAAGTCGATTGGTGCTTTGCATTATGCAACCTCTTGAGTGCTGGTACGCAGGAATTCTCCTTTTCTGTTTCTCTTTAAGTTATTGAATGGCTTCATTTCATGCGAGCTTGCTAAATATGATCTTTTTCAAACACAACTTTCCATTAAACACTGTTTCTTACGGAACTTGTTTGCTGCTTTGTGGTATATATTCTCTCGAGTGCCGACGCAGGAATTCTTTGTTGTTTCTTTCTCATTTATTGAATGTCTTTATTTCATGCAAGATTGCTAAGCATGATATTTATCAGAGTTCCGGCGAGGCGGCTTAAGGCAGCAACACCTTTTTTCTGTTAATGTTCATCGTACTAACTATGGTCAGTGTTTATTGACAGATTTGTATAAATACTTTTCAGACATTGACTTTTTCATATTAAGTCCCTCATAACTCAAAAGCCGGATCGTTTTACTTCATTGACTAATGTATTTTTCTTTTGCTTTAATCATTGACTTACTTCTCAATTTTTGTTTAATTTATTTTTTGTACTTTTTCTTTCGTTTTTAGACATAGTTATATACAATCTGTAAGGTGTACTGTAGTGTACAGGGTTCAGGGTTTTCTCTGGTGCTTTGCTCCCTATCTAAACGGTCAGAAAATGCTCCGCTACAAAATAATCTTAAATTCAAAACTTACAAGAAATGATAAAATATATCAACTTGTTTTTCTAAATGGAACATCCTGTATATGGTTTATTTACCGGATAGCGCGTTTGTTACTGATTCCAAATATTCCAGATTTGATACCTCTATCTGGTATAATTATCCTCACTAGGACTATTTTTCCAGTTAAGTATTATTTCTCACTTTGTCAAATGTTATTTCATTAAAATCAAATTCACTAGAGTGGAAGACTTGGCATAGCCCATAACACTTTTAATATTTCTTTGTGAGGAAGAATTCAGCTACTTACTGTACAGAAAAAATGTATTAAAATAAACAATATCGGCCTGAAAAAGGATTTCTCTCATTTTGTGATTACGATTTTAGCTTAAAAATTCGGATGAATAAATAAATTCATATCTTTAAATTGGAATTTTTCGTATAAATAAGTTGACATTCATCAGAAACTAGTAAAGTATTTTTTCAACTCACAATCTGAAATCCTTATGAACCTTATATGACCTGGTTCGAGTGACACATACAGATGGTTCTGGTAGTGAGTCAGGATTGACAGGCACTTGTACCCCACGTTCCCACTCTTGTTTCCATTGGTCGATAATTACCCAGTATTCATCTTGTGCCAGAGGCTCTGAATCCGGCAGTTTCATGGCACTAGGAAAAAACAAGTTCAAATTAATATATTAAATTACGAAATTTTTCATCTAATACTAATAAAACTTTGTATATGTCAAAGGTGTACGAACAACTATACAATAAGGTGCTTGATGGAATAGCGCCCTTTGTCAAATTGTAATATAAGATATTTGTATAATAATGTAGTGTGTGATAAAATGTGGACACATGTATTGAATTGTTACAAATTTTAGAGGATAAATCTAAGCAGTACTGCAAATTTATTTTTTGTACAGCCATGCGGAAAATTCAATTTTCCGACCGATATTCGTGCGGAAAATTTCCGCACGTTTCATTTTGCTTAGCTACCAGGCTTCTAGGTTACTAAGAATGCTCTTAAAGTCACAATTATTAGAAATCAACAAACTAACATTTCGACATTATTATATTATTTATTTGTGATTAATTGCTTTTATATGTGCGTATTTTCCGTAATTTTGCATTATTAGAATGAATTTAAGTGAATTTGACAATCTGGGCATGGAAGACGGGGTTCCAGAATATATTATGAGCGCAGCAAAAGAAGTAGATTTGGATTTGCTTCCAGAAAAATCCAAAGTCAGGTACATTCAAGAATACGAAAAGTTCATCAAATGGTGCGTCAACAAGAAAATAAGCAACATTAGTAAAGAAGAGATGCTTCTAGTTTGCTTTCAAGAAATTACAAAGAATTTTCAACCTTCTACAATGTGGTCCAAGTACTCAATGGTGAAATCTATGCTGAAAATTAAGAAAAACGTTGATATTAGCAGGCATTTTAAATTGATTGCTTTTTAAAAAAGAAAATGGTAGATTTTAGACCAAAAAAGTCTAAAGTAATAAGCCACGAACATGTTGAAAAATTTTTAAGCATTGCGCCTGACGATACTTATTTACTAATCAAACTCGCCACTATAAAATTGGAATCGCTGGAGCCTGTAGGCGTGAAGAATTGACTTATCTGTTGTGTGAAAACGTAGTCGAACAAGAAGATTTGTTTCTGGTGAAAATACCAGATAGCAAGACACCAGAGTCTCTCCGTCCCAAAAGTACACCGCATCAAAGGTGTTTCGTCAATTTCCAAAAAGGTAAATGTACTACTCAAGCTGTTGGCATCAATAAGTTTGGTAAGATGCCATTGGACGTGGCTGCTCTTTTGAGACTTCCAAATCCAGAGATCTTTATTGGACAATGTTATAGACGATCTTCGGCTACTATGTTGGCCGACGCTAGAGTGGATATATATAGCCAACCAAATTCTATGTTCTAAAGGAGCAAATTCCGAGGAAAATTCGCCTCCGCCTTCGCCTTCTACAAGTTTCGCGTATGAAATTGATACTATTGCTGACAACAATGGACCAGTGAATGAGCACCAGTATGACAAGTTAAGAAGAAAGAGTGTCAACATTATTGCCAACACCAAAGAGGCTAACAATCAAAATGCTCCCAATTTTATTAATAATGCCTATAATTGTCAGTTTTCGGTTCCCTACCATGTATATTACAACAAAGAATATTTTTTTTAAACAGTTTTCTATAGCTCTATGTAGTTACTACCTTTTTCCAAATAATTAGTTACTTCTAAATATATAATAGTTTGTTTGTTACAGTTTAATAAAAACTGCTAATTTAATACTACGAATTATGATGTACTTATTTCCGCACGTCTGTAGAAAAACTATCGTACCCAAGACTTGGGGAAAATTTGTTTTCCGCACTCGGCTGCTTCACCGAACTCTGCTACGCGTTGTTCGGTGAACAGCAGACTCGTGTGAGAAAATTAATTTTCCACACTTGTTAGGCAAATAGCTATTGTTTAACCAAAAGATTGAAAATACGCAGAAAAGACTCTGACTTGTGGATGAGAGGTTTAATGGTTTAGCAAGCAATAGTCTATCCCGTTACGATTACGAACTGCGTGAAGAAGCTATGATTTGCGCCCTCCCATCTTGTCATTATAATTATATTTATCATTACCACAATAAAACACTGTTAAGATGTGTTATTTTTGTCTATTTTAAGTATGTAGATTCTTTTGGACCGTGTTGAATGCTTGGAATGTAATAACAATATTTATCTAATTACTATTTTCAATAGTAATTCCTAGAAAGCAAAAAGTAATAAAACCAAGATTTAAGGAATGGTTTAATGATAGAGTACAAGAAGCAATTGATCTTCGTGATAACAGTTATAAACAATATAAAGGAGATAAAACGAACGAGAATAAAGCAAGGTACAAGTCGTGTAGGAATAACGTAGTAACTGTAATTAGACAAGAAAAAACAAATTACTATGAGAATAAGGTGGATATGTACAAAAACAACCCTAGAAGAATGTGGCAAACTTTGTCTGAATTAATTACTGACAAAAAGAAGAATAAAATAGAGAAACTCCAAATAAATGATGAAATTCTTACTAATTCTGCAGATATCGCTAACAACCTAAATGAGTATTTTGTAACAAGTGTCACGGAGATAGTGGAGGAACTTAATTGTAGAGATGCGGAGATGGAATTTCAAAGAGAAACTATAATAGGCAACACAATTACTTTGTTCAAGTCGATAACATATGGAGAATTAAAACAAATCGTGTGTTCTTTACCAAATAAAGGAAGTCCAGATAATATCACCATGGAAATTATAAAAAATACATACGATAGTGTTGAGAAGCCGATATTACACTTAATTAATATATCGCTGGAAGTTGGAAAAGTTCCATCAAAATTGAAAATATCCACTGTTACCCCAATACAAAAGGTCAAAGGAACAATTAAACTTGAAGAATTTAGGCCAATAAATATGTTACCCGCCATAGAAAAAATCTTGGAAAAAGTTGTATATGGGCAATTAATAGACTTTATTACAGTAAATAATATTTTAATCACGAATCAATCTGGTTTTCGAAAGGGACACAGTTGCGAAACAGCGATACAGAACGTCTTGCATGATTGGAAAAGTATGGTCGATGATAATTATATGATAGGAACAGTGTTTTTAGACCTACAACGAGCATTTGAAACACTGAATAGAGGGATACTGATTGCCAAACTAAGATCAGTGGGAATAATTGATAGAGCTTTAGACTGGCTTATTGATTATTTGAGTAACCGAAGACAGCTTACGAGAATTGGGGAGGAAACTTCAGTGGATCTACAGAGTGATACTGGTGTGCCACAGGGAAGCACATTGGGGCCACTGCTGTTTCTGATCTATATTAATGACATCCAGCTAGCAATCAACACTTGTGAAGTCCACCTGTTCGCGGATGATACCCTTATATATTGTTCATCTAAAAATATTGTTGACCTGGTAACTACGATCAACCTAGACTTGAATAGGTTGTCGGATTGGCTTAATAATAACTCACTTAAATTAAACACAAAGAAAACTAAGTTTATGTTAGTAGGGAATAAAAAGTATCAAGAGGAGTTTAAAGCAAATGGTAGTAGTGTTTATATTAATAATGATAAAATTGAAGTTGTCGATAAAATAAAATATTTGGGTGTTATTGTGGATAAGTATCTTAATTTTAAGGATCATATTTTGTATATGATTGGGAAGGTGTCAAAAAACGTAAACTTTCTTTCTAGAGTATCTTTTTTTTTGTCACAGTGGTCTAGGAATACAATCTATAGTACGTTGATATTACCTCATTTAACCTTTTGCTCAACAATTCTCTATTTAGCTAACAAAAATGAATTAAATAGGTTGCAAAAATTGCAAAATAGATCAAAGCGATTAATTTTAGGTGAGAGAAGGAAAACCCCAATTAGGGAGATGCTTAATAGGTTAAAATGGCTCCCTATTGATAAGTTCTTAGAATATCAGACCCTAGTATTAATATATAAAATGGAAAATGGTCTTTCTCCAAATTATCTAAAGGATAAACTTAAAAAGAATGAGTCAGTGCACACATATCCTACTAGAAATAGAACTAATTTTTATATTACTAGGAAAAATATGAGAAGTACCGAAAAAAATTTATTTCATAAGGGACTGATATTGTATAATTCTCTACCACAGGTCATCAAGGGAACACTATCAGTAGCAGTGTTTAAAAGGCAATTGAGGGAATATATGCTGGGAGAGTGATTGGTTGTATCGGATTGTTAAAATAGTGAGGATTGATATTGCGGAATTGAAACTTATTTTTTTTTATAAGCATAAGTTGTATTTTTTAAGGTAATACTTTGTACATTTGTATTGTATTGTATAATTAGTCCTTGGCTAAATAAATAAATAAATAAAATAAAATAGTCAGGAAATACAGAATTTCAAAAATATTTTCAACTGTCATTTACCTTTTTCTGCGATAACGGAACTTTGAAATAATTTAGAACAACATTAGCAAAGTTTTAATCCATAAACGTTAATTATGTATATGAACATAAAGTGAAAAACAGCAATTATAATGACTTGTTTTATACACCTGCAATTCTTCATTAAATTTTAGTGAATTAGATATTTTCTGGATATGTCAATTATGTCAACCATTGTCCTTTTCAATTTTTTCATACGATTTGGGAGCAGTTATCCATGTCTATGCTTGAAAAGTTGAATTTTAAATATTCATTAATACCTATGTTTATAGCTTGACAAATATATAATTGACATGGAAAAGTTCCAGAAGAAATAGGAGAGATTACTAAGCAATTGGACCATTACTCCCACAAAATTTCATTGAACCAATTAAAAAAAAGATCTAAACCAATTCCATAGGTTGTTTAATTAATTAATAGAAAAGTACTGCAGTAATAAATGTCATAGCAAAAGAGATTTATGACATAATAATCTTACAGGTGAGGCTGTATCATTAATGAATCCATGAAACTTTTTGCAGTATTCAAGTTAAAAGAAAAGTACAGTGAAATAATTAAGTTAATAAAACTAATAATTATAACTCCACCCATGTCTATTAGAGAATCGAAGTGTTGTTCCTCAACTCTTAAGATAACAAAGATGTCTTTAAGGAGCTCTATGAACAGCTTCATGCATTAAGCTGTTGTTAGGGTTGCCACCTTTGTAACAAGCTTCAGCCAATGTATAACCTGGTTAGAAAAAATATGCCAGTGAATGCATCACTTCATAACAAATTGCTTTATTTCCACCAGGCATTTTAAAAATATATTATTATCAGTAAATTTTATGTGGCAATTTCAGTTATTCTTCACTCATAGATATGGTATAGCGGCGTAATCATATAGGGGTTAAAGGAAGAAAATAATAGAGCTGACACCTATTAATCTATTAACATTGCTCATTTTACTTTTACATGTTCACACATGTTGTATTTATTTAAAATACCATACTACTTTTAAAACATTTTGAATTGCTGCTACCAAATAACTAAGTAACAAGAAGTAAATATATATGATATAGTATCAATTATCACAAAAATAGGAAGTAAAACGTGCTCTGCAGCTTTGCTATCCATTATTCAACTTACTAACATTATTTACAAATACATTTCTTTCTAGTTAATTTTTGTTCCTAATAACTTTCAGAGTTTGACCCGGAGAAATCGATGGCTAACCCCGAGTCCGGAACCGAAACCCGGAGATTCCGGATGAAAACCCGGAGATTACGGATGAAAACCGGAGAGACAACTTTGATGAACACATTATGTTTCAGATAGATTTTACATACAAATACGAATATAGATAATACAAG
This sequence comes from Pissodes strobi, assembly GCA_016904865.1. NCBI lineage: Eukaryota > Metazoa > Arthropoda > Insecta > Coleoptera > Curculionidae > Pissodes > Pissodes strobi. The sequence goes on along the minus strand of MU183092.1, from coordinate 230,859 downwards.
CGTTTTAAAAAACCGACATTTTATTATCAGTTAATGCAATTTTCCCTGGCACCGATTGACCTGCATACTGCTAAAGGAACGTAAGTTATCGGCAAAATGGCGAATGCGCCGTTAAACATTTTTGCTTGCGGTGCTTTTTACTTGAGTTCTAGAAAGGCCTAAAAGAGATTCTGGATCATTCATTAAATTTGTTCAAGTTCGATCTCATGAGTTTGACACAAACTTTGATGTGTAAAACTAACTGTCTTTAGATTTGAATCTCCAATATTTAGCAATATGAAGTAAAAATCTGCACAGCTGTAAATCCTCTAACCCTAAAGATCATGACCTTATTGTATTTGTATTAAGAGTTGCATATTCTCTTTCTACCTATTATAATTAAGATAAATATTGCATCATTCATTTTTCTTTGTAGCATTTTTTTCTTTGAAATATCTTTTAAAAAATACTTGCTTTATGAACGCCTTTGAAGATAAAGCATATTTTCACTGAATTAACACCCAAAGCTTCTATTCTAAATTAATATTTTCACTAAATGCCATCAACTATGTAAAAAAATTATTGGCCTTATTTCAAGTGGCAAAGTTCAAGAAACAAGTTAATATATAATCTCTTCTTTTACAGTTGAGAGATAATTACATTTACTATTTCCCAGGGGGCTAATATACAGGGGACCTCCATTTCAAATACCAAGTTTACTGTTGATTTGCTTATATTCATAAATGCTAGTGTCAGTCAGTTATTAAGACGACCCAGCAATTTTTCAAACCAAATTCCTACTTATAAATACATATACAGTTTTTCCAACATGTCACTATTAAGCATCCAAGATTGAGGTATGGCTGGTTCTTCAGCCTAGATAAAACACCTTGCTAAACAAACTACCAATAAAAATAATTCAAACAATATTAAAAGAAATAAATAAATAGATATTCAACTCACTTTGCTCATTTTATACATTGAAAAGAATATTACCTAATCAGATCTTTGCGAAAGAGTTCAGCTGGCGCTTCAGTTGTAGTACGGTTATAGATAGTTTTAAGGTCATTGGCACGAGGCTGCCAAGAACCTTGGGCAGCTTGAGCTGCAGCCAAGGAGGCCGCCTCCTCTTCCTCGGCCGCCGTCCGCTAAAAATAAAATAAAGTCCACTGGTCAATTTAATTTGTGTCCCTAAAACAAACTAATAACAACAAGAAGTGCATCAATTTTCTAAAGAAAGCCTTCAGCCATAGAGGAATATAAAAATAAAGAGAGTGTTTTATTCTTATGGGAAAATTGGCATTGAGTTTTGACGCACTGCGCAATTCCAGCCGCGCATGGAGGCGCTAGCGTCAGTGGAACTAAAAGCACAGCTTACTATAAATTATCTAGTAAGCTGTGCTAAAAGTATGCTGTCGAGAAATCACAAATGGCGGTTTGACGGTTGTTGATTAAAGAAAGCCGGTTTAATCAATTTATTATTTTAATTTAAAATTGTTCTGGAGCGATGGTGGATGAAGGTATTGGTGGTGCGAGTAGCAGCCGTTGGTAAGCAGTTATTTTCTTTTGTGAATTTTGTTCTTGAAATATTTAAAAACTGTAAAATTTTATTTTTGGTTCTATTCGAGTTAATTAGTTTTTGAATATTAGAAATATATTGTGATACGTCAACACTATTTACCTATTTTGTTCTGCTAAGAGATTATTTTATGTTATTTTGATTGCATTTACTACCGCATGTTTTTTAATAAACTTTGTAACAAAATGCAAAATGTGTATATTTTCTTTCTTACACCCTAAACTATTCATCGGTCCAAACAACGCCTAAAGTTTAATGTATACTCGCATTTAATTCAACCAGGCGCATTATGGATTTATCTGCGATAAACTAATGTATTTACAGGGTTCTCTCTTTGCTTTAATCTCGATTAAGAAAAACCCTGTAATAGTTTGTTGCAGATAAATTCATAAACCGTCTAGTTATATGGAATACGACTAAAATAAAAATAACATTTGAATAGCCCGCCGCCTTTCTTCTGCCGATAAAACAGGAACATGTTTTGTCAACATAGATTATTAGCATTAGTTCAGTAAGCCGCCCTTAGTGTCGTGTAAGTAAACATCATACGTCATTATTGTCAATTGTCATTAAACGGTGTGCCAATATTTTACAAGGGAATGGATACTCTCTTTACTTTTATATTCCTCTATGCCTTCAGCTAAAAATAATATATATCTATGTATTGGCTCGACTAATGTTATTTAGATAATGCTATAGTATAATTATGTGATCACAGATTAGTTTTTGATATTGGTCAGTTATTTACTGAACACATTGATACCCCTTAGCACATCACGGAATTTAATAATCTATGGGTTCTGGACACTCTGCATGCTTTCTTACTGTGGATACCTTAAGAGTGTCCATTGGTCTCCTTCGATGACAATGTTAAATCTTAAAATACGGAGTTAGACACAAAAGTGCAAATAACAGGACTATACTTATGTCAACCTTTACTAGTAATGTGAGTTGTCAATTTGTTGTCAAAAAGTTGAACTTTTAGTGAAACTGATCTTAAAACTGGGCCTACAATCAATGTAATTAACTTACAAAACGTCCTAAATGTGATTTTATTGCAACAGAACTGGGTATTTGCCATACAATATACACAACATTACATAAATCAAAATATTTCCCTCTCCCTATAAGTAGCATTCCATTAAGAATTTTAAGTTTAAAGGTAATGTTTCTTATGAACAGTTTCTAAGGCGACCAATCACATATTCCAAACCGAAATGTCATTATTGTGCAAAACCCATCCCTAGGAGCATATAGGTGCATTGTTGAAATCTCTAATCAAATTAATCATATTTTACTTGTTCTAATATCACATCTTAGTATAAAACACATTACGCTGTTATGCCTTCTTGAATGAATGACATAGTCAATAAAAATAATACAGGCAAACAAAAGTTAAAATGAGAAATTATGGTTTCATAAATAGGACAACTTTTACAAACGGCAAATGTAAAATTTCTACTTAGTAAATTAGCCTTTTTACTGCTTTATTTCTTATCTTATGTATAGTATAATATATGACTAAAGAAAGATAAATTTTCAATTGCCATAACACCTTAATATTTAAGTTCTGCTCTATTTTATTATAATTCATCATCTTGACCCATAAAGCTAGGAAAAGCATCGACTCATTAAACTTGTTAGATGCAACTCAGTACCTACCCTCTAAGGAATATTACACTTTTACTGATACTTACAATAACTAGACCTTAGAACCTTCAGAACACAAACACTTTGATGTACATCTTATTATAGGTTCAAAATATTGTGGTAAATGGTTGTGATGTTCCTTTTTATTCAGTAAGAACATGTTTAAATTGCATTGAAAATAATAATCATTTAAAAAAACATAATTTTTGGTTAATAGAAAGAAAACATTCAAATTCAAATTCATTTATTATGCTAAATACACAAAGTGCTTACAGTCGTCAAAAGGCAATGCATAATGATCACATCAGATTACACAGGTCACAAAAAACACATTAAAATTTTACTTAATAAAGAATTACACATTAACATTCACTCAACATGTCAGCAAAACATTGACCAACAATACGTTATTAAAAGGATAACGAATACAACTGCATTAAAATTCCAATAAAATGTCAAAGTTAAAACAAATATATACATTAGAATAACTATTAAAATTTAAAGTTGAAAAATTCCTCTACAATGTAAAATGCATTTCTAATTAAAAAAGTTTTTATTTCTTTTTTAAAGTTCTTATGAGGCAAGTTTTACATAGGTCGTGGCAGCTTGTTAAAGAGCTGCACAGCTATTTTTTCAGGCCTATTTTGGCACTTTCCCAGCCTGCAATATACTGGAACCAGATCACGCCCTTGCCTGGTATTGTAATTATGGAGGTCTCCATGGGTCAGCAGTTTACCCCGTTGTTTGATTAAAATTAGGTTCTCCAGAATGTAAGCAGAAGGGAAAGTCAATATACCCAGACTCGGGAAAGCACCCCTACAGTCATCCCTGTATCAAAGACTAGCCAAAATCCTCACTGCTCTACGCTGAAGTCTGAAGACCCTGCAAGAGTGGGCCGAGTTTCCCCACGCAATTATGCCATAGGACATCACACTATGGAAGAGTGCATGATACGTTGTCCTAATGGTCTCATTCGATACACATCCATACAAGTTATGCAGGACGAATACGCTGCTTCCAAGCTTTCCACACACACTCTCGACATGCACATCCCATTTCAGTGTTGAATCCAAATAGACACCCAGGAATTTAGCATTATTTCAAGTGTTGTTGGTGCTGTTAGTTTGTCTTAATGTAAACATGACATTACATATTTTATCTCGGTTTAATAGGAGTCTATTGGATTTCGAGTCTCCTGTAATATAAAGTGTAGTGTCATCTACAAACAGCAAACAGATTAAAAATAGTACTGGACCTACTATAGATCCTTGCGAGACACCAGTATTCGACCTTGCTGGGGCTAATGACACCTTACCCACCCGAACAATCTGAGATCGGTCTTTAAGATAAGAATGTATCAAGGTAATACTTGTTTTGCTAAACTTATAGTACTTTAATTTGCGGAGAAGAAGGTCATGCGAAACACAGTGAAAGGCCTTAGTTAGGTCGCAGAAAAGAGCCGAAAGGTACTGCTGATTCTCAAATGCATCCATCACACTTCCAAGAAATTCCAATAAACCACTCACAGTTCCCTTGCCCTGTAAAGCTGTACTGAGAAATAGAGAAAAGGTTGTTTGATGCAAAGAAGTAAACCATTTGGTTCGATATCGCTTTCTCAAATACTTTAGAGACAATAGGAGATAAAGAGATTGGCCTATAGTTATTCACATTGTTAGGATCCCCTTTCTTAAATATTGGTGAGACCAGAGCTTTTTCAGGTTACTGGGAAAAATATTCTCACGAATGCATTGATTATTGAGTTTCGCAAGCAGTACCATTATTGTGTTTTTTATTGTTTTTAAAATACTAACATTAAAGGTGTATATATCTAAACTATTTTTGTTTTTCAATTTATCAATAATATCTCTAACGTCTATGTAGTTGACCTCTCTGAAGTTAAAACCATTGTTCACTGAGGGTAAATTAGTTAGATAGTAAATTGGATCAATATCAGTTTGAGGAATCTCTTTATGTATACTGGAAGCAATGCCTGCAAAAAAGTCATTGAAGTCTTGGGGATCAATCTGACTGGTGTTTTGTTTCCTAAATATCCCTCTTTTGGAATTGACTATATTCCACATGCATATAGTGGGGTTGTTTGAGTTGTTAATTGCCCGATCATTTGACGACCTTTTTGCCCCCTTGATTGCTTTCTTGTAACTTCCTTTCAGTCTGCTATACTGACCCAGGTCATTTACTCTATTCTATTGCTTACATACGTCATTCAAAAGATTCACTTGCTCTCTCATATATTTCAGATCCTCACCAAACCAGCCCACTCTGTTTGTCTGGATGGGCCTTACTAAATAGGTCTTTTCAGGGAATGACCGCAAGTGCGTCCCCCGCAACAAGGCCATGAAACACTCAAATCTCTCCTGAACCCCCAGATCTGCACCATCCACAAAATCCCATGGAAATTCCTCCACAGCACCGTAAAACTGGTACAAACCCTGTTCGGTTGCCATAGTGCTGGATATTCTGGGCACAGTTTCAAACTGTATAAATTGGCCAAGGTGGTCTGAGACACTGAACTCCACATTCCGAGCCCAAAGAGATTCCATATCAAAATTTGCAAAAACATTGTCAATGCAGGCAGACCCCCTAGTTGGCCCTGAGATAAGTTGTCTGAGCCCATACTTCTCAAGAAGGTCAATGAGACCAGTAGATTCACCCCCCCCCCCCCCCCCCCCCAAAAAAAAAAAAAAAAAACACTCATTAAAGTCTCCTGCCAGTACATTTCTGCCGACACCAATGTGGTCAATTACCCCCTTCAATGCAGTGAGAAAAGTGTCAAAATTACCAGTTGGCGACCTATAAATACAGATTACAACAATATTTAAGTTAACTAAAGATATAGCACAAAGTTCTATACATTTTTCATTATTAAATTGTCCCGTATTAATGATTTTAGTTATTTCGGTAGAAGACTCAACAAGGATAGCAGTTCCCCCACCCCTAGATTTTTTATGAGTGGAAAAATCGGCAACATAGTAATTTTTTAGACCTAGAGTTTCAATTTACAGATCTGTCAGCCAATGTTCAGTTAAACATAGGATGTTCAGGTTTTTGTCTATTATTGCAGCTTTAAATTCGTCCGTTTTATTACGAATAGATCTCATATTATAATGCAGAAGTCCTATTTTCTCAGATTTGGTGAGTTTAGCCTTTGGCCTAAAGTTTGCATCCAGGACGATAGGTTTCATGTCAATAGGCACTCCAATTTTGAACGAAGAGTATTTTGATTCTATCTGGGTCCTCATTTTCTGGCACACATAATGTGCAATCTTATTTGACTTAAGGTAGTTCTCAATTTCAGCAGAAGTTGTGTCCTTCGTCAGGTGGGAACAGCCGACTATAGTTTACTACATTAGCAATTTTTAATTCAGGAACATTTTCCTTACTTCCTTCTATGGCAGCCAGTCTTATTTTTGGGTTAATTTTAGTCTTTCTTGTTTTGTGTCAGATGTGTCATTTTCATCGTCGGGGTTTTCTTCAGATTTTCCATACGTTTCTTGCTCTTTGTTTCTGTTTAAAATACTTCATTTATGGCTTTCAGTATCTTTCGAATCTGCACTTTTTCCAGTTTCATTGCCGAGTGTAAGATCAACACGCACTGATTTTGTTGAGGGCAATTTCCGGCTCTTTTGTGGGCTGATTATTTTTTGTTTTTTCCAGTTTCGTACTTTTACTTATCTCTAATTCATAATAGTGTCATTTATTGCAATAGAATAAAATAAATTAAAATACATTTTGGGTAGGCATGTATATAAAATACCAATAGCATCCATATTATGAGCATAGAGGTGCCATAATTTACATAGAACTAATGCTGTGTGCCCGTTCAATGAAGTGTATTCACATTACTCAATGAAATGTGTGCTTTCATTAAATCAAGAATTATTATCAAAATACCTTTATACATCTTAACCTCTCTATATAAACATTTATATATAATTTAACTGTCTCATCTTAAAGATTACCTTACATTTATATGCCTAACCTAAACTAATTCACATAAATGTGTCCATAGAAATAAACGACTTGTATTTATTTTGTATTTAACTGCAATAAAAATCAACAATTAGACATGCACTTACTAAAAGGTAGCCAAGTATGTTGATATTCACCTTGATATAACAATATTTGTACTACTTTAACTAAGAAAATAGCCTTAAATCCTACCTTGCGCCTTTTAACAGGTACAGAGCCATCCTCAGATCGATTCGGCCTCTTTACTCTCTGTGACATTGCACTTCTGTTGCACAAAGAGTTTTTTCTATGATTCCTAAAACATAAACATATACATCAATTCGACTAACATTAGTTACACAACCTACTATTGTCAGAAAGTCTACAAATTGTATATCTAGACTCTAGACAATAAATAAAAACCCTTCATTTATTTATAGGTTATGTTGTTAAACATGATTAACTTTAAAATTTTGTTTAATAAAACAATTTGGAGGGTAAGGAGACACACCACGATAACTTTTTCTTTTAAAAGAAACAACTCAATATAATAAATAGCAACATTACTTTAAAAAAATATATAATTATGTATTTCCTTAGGTATTCATTAAAGTGAATTAAGAAGTTCTGAATAACTACTATGAGGTACTTTAATTTAATAGCTTACAAACCTTAAATAAATTAAATAACTAAAAATTAACCCTTAGCCTACCTCCTTTAGGCAATACCCCGATCATATGGAAACTCCATTGATATATCCATATAAAAAAATGCAGCATTTTACTTGTAATATACCTACTTTTAGAGTGTCTCATTAAATATTTGAGCAAATGCAAATGTAACATTACTTGCTACTTACTACATAATTTTCCAATACAGCAATATAGAGATTGTCCATGCATTCACTTTCTGAAAAAATAAGAATGACATTTATTATTTACTTATTCCATATATTTCCAAGAGGAATTGTAATGTATATAGTTTTGATATTTAGTTATAGTAAACCAATCTAAACAAGCTTTCAGAACCACTCAATGCTGCAATAATTAAGAACTAGGATCTCATGCATAGGTGTGCAGTGTACTATCTAATATGGGCTATTGCCATCAGCTTCCTAAGTTCCACGTTCCACTATTTAGGATGGTTCCTTAGGAAGATATAATAGACGAAATTAATATGTTTTGCAGCCAAAATATACATAAAATATGTAAATAATTTTAAAAAGTAGATTGTCAAATAGCAGAGGTGGCTCCCATATCCGAATTGTAAACATATAGGTTTTCTCGATTTTCACTGGCACTCACACTGTTTTAAACGTGGCAGGCAAAATCCTCACTAAAATTATAACGTTCTTTATCATTTGCTTCTGTTTTCTCATAATTTTACAATGATTTTCGAACTATTTTAATTAAATCGACTCCATTAGACTCCATTTGGTAAGCCTAACAACATTGACAACGTAGGGGGCAGCACAGTGGCGGCTGTCGACGACACAGAAACGACATACTTCTCTTTCTAGTTTTCGTATTTTTACCTACCAATTTCCTGCGCCGATCGATAAAATATAATGCTAATTTCAAGAAAATATCTTCCCGTAATTAAAATTGCTCCATATTTTTATTTATTCCTAACAAGAAACGCATAGGGTAACAGAATTTTTAATATTTTTGCTTTAAAATTTATATGCATCTGTCTCACTCTTTTTCAACCAATATTTCCCCATTTAACATTTAGTTTCTTTTGAAAGAAAAATATATAATTTAGTAAACACTCAATGTGAAAGGAAAAATCATATAAGGTTTCAGATGAATATGTGCCATTGTGCTTGTAATGTTCCACCAAATAATGAATTTTTGGCGCCATAAAAGAAATATAATTGGATAACTCCAACAATTCGATATTCGATCACGTGACCGACCATAGGTTCTATTTGGCGGGGAGAATCTTGTTTTATTATTTTTTTCTAAATGATAATCAATAGATACTGTAATGAAAGAAAGCATTACAATGGTGAAAATTAACTATTTGGATTTCATCATTTCATCTGCCAAGCCAAATTTAAAAATCAATAAACAATCAGTTACGCCCAGAATCCTGCTTTTTGGGTTAAAACCACTTTCAGCAATTCAGCATCCAACGGAATAATGGTTCAAGAATTTAACAAATTGAAATAGGTATAATTTTTACTTTAAAACATAAAATACTAAAAGCTCGGGAGGGGTGCGGGGTAAACTTTAAGTGAAAATTCAATCTTATTTATTTATTTATTTTTCTTTGTTATTGTAAGATACATAGATATTAGATAGATACACTGATCATTAGATCTTAGATCATAATGTATCTTTCTTCTTCTATTTCCTTTGGCCTTTGCCCTTGGCCATTGCCACTTGCCAGTGGCCAGTCGCTTTTATAGATGTTTAGCGAACCGAAATCCCTACATTCGAAAATTGAAAATTAAGCTGCATTTACATTCAATTTGAAGTCAACTTCAAGCTGAAATTTGCCTGCTTGTCATATGGTGACAGCACGTCACATTTACATTGGACAAAATTCCAAGTTGACTTTGAAGTTCACTTTGAATTTTGTTAAGCTGCTTGCCAAACGCAAGCAGAAAATAAATTTGTAGGTTAGATTATTTTTGATTATCTTAATAATTTTAATGTTAATGTTATATGTTATAGGTTAGGTCTAATTTATCTATGGGTTAGGTAAATTTCAAATTTGTGTTAGATTAAATTAACATTTGTATCAAACAATTCGCACACATGTAAAATGGACTTTGAAGGACCCCACTTTGATGAAAATGATTTTTTTGAAGGCACTGTAATTGAAGAAAACGATTTCAACGAGGAATTGTTCTTAAAAATTATTTGTAATTATCTTGCAATTTAAAACACACAAAATAAAACATTCCATACGTATAATTTCGTAACCTAAAAATTCGTTCAATGTAAATGACATATTTGCGAATTGCACTTTGACTTGGACTTCAAATTGAATGTAAATGCAGCTTTATAAACGCTTACACCTGAGTGCACCACCAGCAAGCAAGAAGCTCGACAGTGGTCATCGTAACTGTCTTTAGAACCGTCTAGACTAGAGTATCAAGTGTTCGGAGCAGGCATTTAATTTTTTTACGCTTTGGCTCAAATTATTCATTTTATAGATCAGTTGTGAAAAGGTAATTAATTTATTTTTGTACTTTATTTAAGTAAAATGGCATTCGATAATCGAATGGTTTGAATGAATCGTCGTTAGATGAGATCTGGGAGCAGGGGGTACATTCTGCACCAGGCCACATTCGTCTTTTAATAAACTAGTTGGTATCTTCCAAATTTCTTGTCAAAGTCCCCATAAAATTTCATCACACAAACGACCATGTTTGTTTGATAACCTTAACCTATAGATGGTGAAGTTGTGCATTTACGTGTTCCTGATAAAAATTAGTTATAATGTCTCAAACGAGGTAAGTTTTTGACGAATTTAGACATAAAAACTATCATATTTATTGTGGGAATAAATACATATCAATTTTGCGATATATAACAATAACGCTTTTAAAAAGAGATTCCGGTAAACTGTATTAAAGTATAATTTGTGACTTAAAAAAGCTGTAGTGGAAACTGCTTAGTAAGGAGACGCTTCCGAGACCCCAGTCATAGGGCTTCAGAGTTGCGCGCGCATTACATTGTTGACACACCATATCTTTATGGTCCAGAGAATTGCTACTCAATTATTCTCGTAGCTCAGTGGTTGGTTGCTGTGATTCTGAAACGGCGCGGCGGTGGCCCGGACTCGATTCTTGTCGATGTTTTTTTTATTTTTTCGATGTTATGTTTGTTTCATTCTTTAAATATGGGTTAGTTTAGTCTGGTTGCGGCCCGGTGCGAGCGGAGGGCAATGCGTGAAGTAAAAATGGAATGTAAAAAACTCTGAAGCACTGTGACCTGTGACCAGGTCCCCGCAACGTCTTGTATTTTAGAACGCAAAGGAGAAGTGATGATGGAGTTGTTAGAAAGTTAGACCGTGGTGACGAGGACATTACACGACAAAAAAAGTATAAAATTTATGAAGACCAATATGATCCAGCTTTAGACAATTTAATGAAACATTGACACTACTGAATTGAGGATAGGGGAGAATATAGAACTGTAAAGAAAGAGAAAACAAGCAGTAAAGAATAACCGGAGGGTAAAGAAAAATGTCTTATTTGACTTGGACAATGCTGAATCCAGCAGCAGTGATGGTTTTGAAAAGCTAGAAACTGCTTCCGAGGGAGATATTGAAGTTGGCGACTACATCCTTGTTAAATTTCGTACAGACTCTGGAATATTGGGTGCACTACGCAGGCCGCATTGAACAAGTAAATTTACCTACCAGCGTCTTCAGATAGCGGTCTGGGTTAAACTTTTCTGGTGACCTTCGGCGACCTTTGCCGAATGTCGGCAATAGTTAAGATATTTTGCAAACCAAACAAAACTAATCATAGCTAACCCAATATCAAGGAAAAAAAGAACATAACCTCAAAAATAATTAAAAACATAGCTCGGCACTGACGGGAATCGAATCAGTAACCTTCGCGTCACAAATACACTATCTAACTACTGACATACCAGACCGTTGGAAGAAATATTCGCGTCTATACACAGGAATATTACTTTGGCTCCCTGGCTCCCTGGCTTCCGCATGCGCAGAATACGAGTGACGAATCAATCAACGCCACCTACACTACAAATACCTCAATTACCAATGTCTTTACGATGCAGCGCGTTCTTTCCTAGCGGCCTAGTGGTGTAGTGGTTAGAGCATTTACTTATCATGTGGGCGGCGTGGGTTCGATTCCCGTCGGTGGCAATGCGTATTTTTTTCTACCTTTTTTTAAGATCAAGTTTGCTTTTTTTTTTAATTTGGTTTAGCTTGGGTTAGTTTCAGTTAGTTGGGTTAGTAAGATTATGTTTGCTTTTTTTTAATTTGGGTTAGCTTGGGTTAGTTTTAGTTAGTTTTGTTTGGTTGCGCCCCGGAGCGAGCGAAGCGAGCGGAGGGCCATGCGTGTAGTCCTAGACACTTATAAACGAACGCACCCATACTCTGCGCATGCGGAAGCCAGGGAGCCAAAGTAATATTCCTGTGTGTAGACACGGGTGGAAGAAATTCAGTGTACCGCGAAGACATGGGTAATTCTGCCGGCTCGGTCCAAGAATAATAAACTAATAGTTCTTGGGTTCGGTCAACGTTGGATCGCGTCGTGGAACCGAACAGAAAAGTTCAAAACAGACCGCTATCGGAAGACGCTACTATCTTGTCTCGGTGGTGGCTGGTGTATAAGTGTTGCGGAGTTGCAGAACCACACCTAAATTATATTATTTTTTAAATATTTTTTCTGAACAAATAAATCCCTAGTTTTATCTATAATGACAACATTTTAATACCAACCACAAGTTTTACGGCCTGTAAGTCTCCGCCGGTGAGCGCGAGACAGTTGGGTGCATAACGACCGATTCCTGAAAACGATGCGTCGGATTGGTTAAGCGCTGCACGATGCTCGCCGAGAACCGCCAACATCGCAAACAGAAAAGAACAACAATTTTATATTAGGAACCTAGACCGCCATAGCGATGGATCTATTCCCGTCCCGCATCCCTAAAATATCCCGACAAAATCATGCCCTAAATGCATTTCGATAGAACGAGGGTATTGGGACCACAGAAGTTTCCACCGTCACATCCATTGGATATATCCCAGAGCGAGCGGGCTCCCTCCATTCTACCGAGAAGCGAGGTGGTGGTGCTTGCTAAGGTACCTACAACGCGTAGGGCTTGACCCAACGACGCGAAAGCACATATCGCTACGTTCATGCTGCTTCCTGCCACCCTGTTCCGGGCAGGCAAAGGGCGGTTACATAATATAACCGAGGGCATTTTGCAGTGTGTTTTGTATGACTTGTGTGTTGCATGTTCAAACCAAAGTAACGAGCAATGGAGTTTTTCAAACTGCTTTTCCCCATGTCAACCTTCCCTCACCATTCTTCTTTCTCCCTTGAAAACAAGTTACCAGTTTCCATTGCCAGTTGTTGATAATGCATAACTTAAAAACTCTTGATGGGCACCAAGCGCGCTCAAGTAAGATAAGCTGATTAGCGAAGATCCACTATACACTGCTTAAAACGTGATCTGGACACAATATCGGTCCACAGAGGTTGGTAATGTGTAATGTGTGCTGGGAGGCTACAGTAGCATTTAGTTAAGTGCACGTTGCCCTCTCATGTACATACATATATACACAGCTAGGTTTAGGTCATGTATAGTAGTTTTATAAGTGTATATATCTCTATAACTGTGTAAATAAATGTGATGATGATGACGGGGCTCAATACAGCTATTTATGAACGATTTGCGGCTGCACGGCAGCAGCACACAACAGTTGCTTTGTTTATTTCGAATCACAAGCGTGGCCGTGTATTGTATCGTATCATTCTACTTAGTTCTATCAATATGAATTCAATCGAGTATTTAGAAACTCAGTTTCAACTCCTTGGCAAACGAAGGCAAAATTAAAATTTAAGAACTCGGTCGACCAACAGTTAGTAAGTTAATTCTTTTTTGCTGACATATTTTTAATGCAGAACACACCCTTGAACATCTCACGTGCTCCCGTTGATTGGTCTTATTATGGTTTTGTATATTGTTAGTTGATTTCTAGGGCTAAATATTGATCTGAGTTTAGTTATTAAATGTAGCTGATTGCTTACCTAGTATGCCTTCCTAACTACTTGAGTGTTGTGTTTGGCCAGTCCCAGTCTTTGATCGGGCGTTATGCCTAGGTAATTAACCTTTTTGCTGGTTGTTGTGTATTGTTCGGGTTTTTACTACGTCCGGTTGGGTCCGGGCGGATTTTTCATAAACGTCCTGATTTTAAAGTAGCTGCCTTTATAAACATTAAATTATGCAATATTATTCTATTGCATTAAAAAATGTAAATTAAAAATCGTCGATAAATTCAGTATACGTTTCCCGTAATACATCAGAGGGCTTCAGAGTTGCACGCGCATTACATTGTTGACAAACACCATATCTTTATGGTCTAGCGAATTGGTGTCAGCTGGTCTCGTAGCTCAGCGGTTGGATGCGGTGTCTGCGATACGGCAGCCCAGGTTCGATTTCAGTGACAAGACATGTTTTTTTTTTATATATCATATGTACAAAATTTTTCCTTCATTTTGAGCATGCCTTGGGTTAGTTTCTGTCGGTTGCGCCCCGTAGCGAGCGGAGGTCCATGCATGAAGTGTAATATTAGACATTTTGTCAACAATGTGATGCGCGCGCAACTCTGAAGCCCTCTGATGTGGTACGAGAAACGTCATGTATTCAGCAGTGTACATTCACCTTTAGCGGCGCGGCGTCAGTTGTGTCAATCGCTACTCCATCTTTTACGTATATGCGCTACTCGCTTCTACCCTAGTTTTGCGCCTTCAGACATGCGTACATGCTAATTCATATATTTTTGAAGTTGCTTTTACTTGATTTCGGACATTGCCTTGGGTTAGTTTTGTTTGTTTGTGCCCCCGGGGCGAGCAGAGGGTCATGGGTGAAGTAAAATAACTGAAATATTAGAACAACACTGGGCTTGTGCCAAATGTGCATGTCTAAAGGTCGACAATTTGGTGTAGGTAGACGTTAGTTCAATCGCTTGCCTAATCTGGCATGCGCGGCTGTGCGATTTCGGTGAACCACCGATACTCCGATATATTTGTTTACATTATTTTCAGAGTGTTTACAGGTTTACTGTTTATGGTTGTTACGTTACCCAATTTACGACTTTCGCTATTTTAGGGAGCTAATTTATTTTTGATTACACATCATTTTAAACGTTTTAAAATAGTTTTTCGTAATGTCGAAAGGCAAATGTACTTATTCGGATGATATGTTCCGGTTGTATCCTTCCTTTATGAAAGGAGAGAAAACTAGCGAGGTAATTTGCGATTCATCAGTATCGATTGTCCATAGCTTGATATTAAGACTCATATAAAAAAGAATAAGCTCAAAGAAAGGGTAAAAGCTCAAGCGGGAATTTCTGGTCTTCAACATTTTGTGGTAACTTCTGGTTCTGGAGACACCAAGGCTTCATCAATCTTATAAGTCCATTGCATTGATTGTACAACCAAGGCAAATTTATAATTATTTTTTATGTGTGTAGTTTATACTTTTGGTTTTAGGTAAACAAAAATATATACCATGATTCGACTATAGCCAAAAAGGCAAGCAAAAAGGTTACTTATTGAAACAGACCGACCCTAGGTATGCAAATTAACAAAGAAAAGTTCTAAAATAATTAAATTCTCCGGCAAAATTGAAATACACTCGGTATTATAAAAAGCTTTAAAAACGCACTTTTGCAAGCAAATCCCGAGACGCAGGTAAAGAGAGGGTCGAGTCAAGCCTTGGAGATACGCGGCACACTTATTTACGTCTCTTTTTAATACATTTTTCTAATGTGTGAGATCGGAATTTTAATAGCCTCTTGTCACACTCACACATCAAATGGGGACTTTTGCCTATAAAAACGCCACCGCAAAACGAGATCGTCAGAAAGAAATCCACTCGCGAAAGCTTGAGACTGGTTAAAAGAGTAAGAAAAACCCACTCGCTTTGCAAAAAGCTTGAGACTGGTAAAAAGCGCAAAATAAATCCACTCGCTTTGTTAAAAGCTTGAGACTGGTTAAAATTTCCACCTATTTTCAATTTCTCTAATTTTGGCTAGAGACTGGTGTCCGATTCCACTCGCCAAAACTCTTATTCAAATTTTCACATATTCTGATATCCAATTAGAGTCAAGTTTCTCAAACCGCTTATATAAATTTGCAAAGATATTGAGCTTATCAGTAATTTTCCTGAGCCAAATGAAATTAAGAACAAATCCTAAAACCTCAGCCACAGGCGCAACTCGCAGGGGAGTCCAGACTGCTTCTTTACAGATAAGTAAATTATTTGGGTTCACTTAAATTCATTACGATTTAATATTTAGACATCATTTTAAGGACGGTCGTACTTTCAAAACCTCATGCTTTAGGGTGATCAGATTCTCGTAAATTGCGCGGTTTTAGTTACATTTCGGACGGGGAGGTGATTGTGACCAAAGATGTTCAAGTAAACTTAAACTCTCTAATATCCGAATAACAAGTTGGGCTAATAGTGTTAAGATTCTTAAACAAAGGGTACAATAGTCCTACGGGACGCGAAAAGAGCCTGCGGGACAAGAAAAGATCCTACGGGACAACCCCCCAAAAGAACCTTATGACGTAATTCCGTGGGGGTATCTAAAAATATATATTATACGTCTTGGTCAGATCTTATCAGCTACGCTCTCAGCTTGTTACTAATTATCTTTAGTATGTGCATGTATACGAGGTGGTATGCATATTATTATATTTTCCGTATGAGTAATGTGAATGTATCGAGCGTAAAGCACAGTGTAAGGGCATATACTTTGGATTTTTTTATTAGGCGGTCACGGTTTACTTCTTGGTCCGCGGCCTGATTGAAATATCGTAACTTAATTCTCGTAAATAATATGTTTTTTTATGTACATGATTCCTTTAATAGATAAATTCATTTAATGTTGTATGTAAGTTCTTTTATAGATTAAAGGTTATTTTCTATAAATTAATACGGCGTTTCCATTAAACTGTACAAGTAAAGAAAAATAGAAATATAAGGAATGGTCATCTGTGTTTTATTGCCAGTATTGACTGGTCACTTAAAAAATTGTAATTATTCGAGATAATCGTTGCACAAACATCTACTTTAGAACCTACTATAAAACAACGTCAATTAAACAGGGTCTTAGCCGACAGTAATAATATCTATTATTATTATTGTTACGATCACGTCCAACAAAGTTGCTGGCTTTTGGGTGCAAAAAGGTGTACCCGGGGTCAGGGGCGTTTCATTATTGTGGACTGACTAATTTAACTGACTCATTTTTCAACATACCATTCATGCCATGCTATTCAAGAGGGTGCCGAATCCTTGTTTTTTTTTTAACGATTTTAACGACTTTTGGGTAAAAATTGGGCGTGGCACCCCCAAAATGTTCAACCTTCGGCGGCTTAGCCTCCACCTGCGGCCTTATCTACG
>MU183092.1:165673-213449 GCA_016904865.1 Pissodes strobi | reverse complement strand
TTGAGAAAAAATCCTGTCTACACCCATGGCAATTGTAGATGTTCTGAAAACAAATAATTTTGAAAAAAAATGTGTAGCATTTTCAGGCGATAATTATTTTTGGCATAACAATTTTATTGATTTTATTTGGTTGGTGTAGGTTGCCCATCTCATGTAATTTAAATTAACAATGCAGTGTACTATAGCTGTGATAAGTTAAAAGTTGATATAGAAGGCATAGGCAGTACTCAAAATGTTTTAACTAAAAAAACATTAAATCTTGTTTATACATATTTTTAAAATATATTCCGATTCAGAAGAAAAATAATATATTTTGATACGTAGCTTTTTTGTGACCGACATTAAACAATTATCAAACATAGTTCATTTTAATCTAGCTTAAGCAAATAATAGTAATGATTTGGAATTTGTTTCACCAACATGAATTCAATTACAAAGCAAAGCGAACTTAATCCTCTGGTTTGTCTGGAGGGGGTCCACAAGGTTGTAGCATTTTCTCCATCAAGTTAAATCTGACCCGAGCCTTAGCTTCATTTTCTGCAACGGCAAAATAGCTGAGCAAGTCAGGATGTCCCAAATAGCTAGAGTAACTATCTCTATGTTGGTTCACGAGCCATTCAAATTTTGTGGTGTCTGCATGCCCAGTACCAATGTATTTAGACTGAAGGTGTTCCAGTTGACTGTGAATATTGTATCTATCACCCATTGTTTTACCTGCAAAAAATCAGCTTTGTTAAAGGTTTTAACAGCCAATGCTAAGGATAAACGTTCAATTTTTCTAATTTACTTACTTTTTTCTCAAAATCTCTGAAATGACAAACCAAGAGATGAAAAGACAACCTAACCAATATTGTTTGAAGTACGGCCACTATACCAAAAATCCAATATCATAGATCAGATCATAAATGTATCTCATTAATTACAATTTTCTAACTTCTAGCACTTTTTTCTAAAATAAAAAGTAGCAAACTGATTTTCGCTTCACAAACACAAACCTTATCCAAAAACAACAAACATAGAAAAATATAGGGGGAACAACAAACAACAAATCAGAATTCAGAAATCATCCTGCCATTCGCCAACAGTGTTGCCAGATCAGTTTTATAGTTAGGTAGTAGATTGATGTAAAAAAATAGTAGATTGATTAGTAGATAACAAATTCACTGTCTAGGTTTTAAATAAAACTAAAAACGACCCTATTTAATATTATTCAGTCGGTTTTGAGTAAACATGCAGACTAACAAGTCGTAAGTAAAATGCCAATGACGTTTAAACGATTCAAAGGACGAGCCGGTGAGTCCCTTATGTATATATACAGAACTTGTGGTGGTGGTGCCAATTTTAAAAACTGCACAAAAATAGCAACGTAACCGCACTGCACAAAAATAATTAAGATGATATGTTAGAATTTTAAGATTTCTGTTTAATTTTTTATTTTTTTTGTAGTTTTAGGATATTTAATCAAGTATTCTGGTTTTCTCTAAATAATAGTAGAATTTACCTTTAAGAAAGTAGAATAGTAGCCAAAGGTCAAAAATAGTAGATCTACTATAAAAATAGTAGACCTGGTAACACTGTTCGCCAATCGCTATCATCAGTGTCGCCAACTATCCGTCGTTCAATAATGGTACATACGGCTCGAAATTATGGTACACATACAAATATAATGGTACAATTCATATTACTGGGTATTCTGCTATATAGTTGATGAGGTTCGTGTTATTTAATTTTTTTAATTACTATAAAACGCTAAATGAGCAAACGTTACAAATCTAACTACAGTCGGCAAGAGCTAATTGCAGTTTTTTTTAACCGTACCAAAAAATTTAAAAAATTTGGAAAATAAAAACATAAAACAAAACATTTAGGTATATGTATGCATAGATAAAAAAAAACCAAATACTCCAGGCAGACTAAAAGTCTTGCTATTTTTTTCATCTCCGTCTTGCCTGTAATAATACGCGATGCCAGCTTTGAGAGTTGGGCGTTTAACCTTCATTTGTTCGTCGGGCTAGGCGTCAAATTCGTTCGTTCGTTCGTTTGGGTTGTGGGCTTCGCTGTTATGCATTCACCCAGACACTGCAGGTTTTTATTCTTCTTCCGGACCGCCTAATAAGAGGCTCCTGACACACGTCATAGTCCACACTCTATGAAATCACTAATTATTTACTTAGATTTGACTGTTACATAAAACTTAACTTTAATAATAGAGGAGTTAGTAAACATACAGCACAACACAGGTTCAGACTCTTCTCGCTCCCGGGCAACGGAGGAGCATTACACACCCCGAAATGTTGCCTCGGATGTAGAACCCTAGGAATAAAAGAAGGAATTTAGAAGTTTGCCAATAAAAACTAGAAATTAAGGCGTCAAATTCAATTCTCTATATCTCTTTAACCTGAGTCCACATGTACCCATGATAATTTGAATCTAGAGACACCATTCAAGATTCCCTCCTTCGAACGCACTTCCGGTCCTGCCGTCGAGGGACCAACACGTTGGAAACGGATTACAGAATTCGGCACGGGTAGTGAAAGCGTTTGCTTGGAAAACGTGTTGTAACCCCTCGTTGGGAGGCTGGAAGTCGGGCCGTCTGGAGGGTGTAAGGGGTGGGACGCGTACTGGAGGGGAGGGTGATTCCTACTAGGACTCCAGGTTTTGTCCTTGTGCGCGGTAGCGTGGCCTGAGGGCGGTCGTGGTTTTTTCCTGCGGGGATTTAGACTTTGGAGTCTCTGACAGAAATGGTTGTATCATTTTGAGGTTAAATGTGGAATATATCTTACTGCTGGCCCCCAGTTGGATTTACAAATACTACCTGTAAATAATTGTTTGTGTGAATCGTTGTTGGAAAAGATGTATGATTGGATTGTCGTACTGCATTTTTTATTTTTTTTTCCTGATTTTGATTATGTCGTGTTAGTTTTGGTTGGTAGCGAGCGAAGGGCCATGCGTGAAGTAAAATATGAGTTTAATGATAAAAAAAATTGGATTAAGAGCCGTATTATAGTGTACATAAGCGGCGTTCGTTAATATCATCTTTTTCGTCGATTTGCTCTAACATTTTGACAGGCACCAGTTTGGGGGCGCGTGGTGAGCGTTCGGGGACCGTTTTGATTCTCCGAGGAAGAATCAGACGTTCTGCCGGGGGTTTGAGCCCCGTGCATGTACAATATTTAAATGTTTGTGAACTTCCAGCCGGTGGTGTTCGAACCTTAAAACAAGCCGTGCATGTACAAGTCGGAGCCTCCAGGAGTACATACTCAACATACTGGAGGTTCAGAAAAAGTATCTATCTACTAAGGTGTAAACAATCTGGAAGGGTCGCTCCAGCTCTTGCTAAGCCCGGACAAGGGTTTTCACTGGCTGAATTGCTCACGCAAAGGCCAACAGCGAGTCGTACTACTACACTAACGTCTAGCCGCTACCGGTAACTGGCTTATCATAAGGCGACTATAATATAAATGTTAGCTAGAATACCCCCGTTACGTTTTATCTTCAATTACATAAACACACAAGCGTCTAGAGATCAGGCGTAATTTTCGATGCGGCGAAACGAATAACAGGTATTATTATGGTTTTGCACGACTGAAGCTCCTATGCAAGGAGGCTTCGCACACTGTAGGTATAACCGCTTTCTGTCAGATACTCCAAATCCCCGCATGATATATCCCCAACCGCCCACAGGCCAAGCTGCCGCGTATATATATATATATACGTGAAGTGTAATATTGGACATTTTTCTCAACAATGTGATGCGCAGGCAACTCCGAAGCCCTCTGATGCGGTAGGAGTAACGTCTTGTAAAAATTCTTGTCAACCAAACCATAAAGGGTAGTTCATATAGCGACGAACCACGAAATACGAATCACGAATTTTAACACCATTGGTCAGAATAATTGACGGGAGAGTTGACAGGTGCATAATTTAAGATTTTACGAATTCGTGAAATTTAAAATCAACGGCGCGGGAAACTTGAGTTCATTTCAAGATTTTACGAATTCGTGAAAAATTTCGGCCGATTTGACAGTTTGCATATTGGTTTTTAGGTTAGATTAATTTAGTTTTGATTTGTTTTCGTTATTTTTTCGTATGTATGATGTTTGATTCTCCCTTATATATTTACCTATGATATGTGAAGAGTTTTATGTAAATAAGATATTTTTTGTTTTTATAATTATTATAACATAAGCTCTTTATGACAACCGGCAGCTAAATATCTTAAAATAAAATATGAAAATAATAATGAACTACGGTTGATAATTGACGCTCTACTGTACCAATAATATTAACTGCTGGTGATAAAAGTTTTATCTTAAAATATACCTATATCTAAGTGTAAGTAATAATGTATCTGGTCCTGAAATTGGCTCTCGGGTGTTATTTTTTTTTTGTATATGGAGAAATCTTTTCCACAAGGAAATCGAAGTCTTTCAGACATTTTGTGGTAGTTCCTAAATGTTTTCTCCTCATTTACCCTAACTTTTTGCACGAAATTTGGATACTCCATGCGACCACCGTTGCTTAAAGGTCTCACAGACACCAATAGACCTATTCCTATTATTCTTTTTTGTCGCATCTTAAGCAACAAGTAAGCGCCTAATACACGTCTACGTCTATGTCGGCAATAAAATACATTCATATTAGAATATTAATTATTAATTTTGAAAAACACAAAAAGGAAACACAACCCTCCTCCTATCGTCAAAGGTAAATGTCACAGGTCACAGTGAAAATTTGACATTTATTCCTAGAAACGTCTACGAATTTCGTCTTCGTATGAAATGGTCACTTTTCACGAATTTGTAAAAACAACGATTCGTGATTCGTGTTTCGTGATTCGTTGCTATATGAACTCGGCTTAAGTTGACGGATGACATGACGTATATGACATATGACATGACAGATACAAAATACATAAACAAACAATAAAAGAAAACTTTCTAATTAATATATAAATATAAATATGTATAAAAATTCTACTCTATTATGTTTTTGATTTGAGGAATAATATGTAAAAACACTTTTTATTGTTGTTCTTGGGACATTTTAGACATAATAGGCATACATTTGCAATTTGCGTTGATAATCTACAATCAAAACAAAGTTAAACCGTGGTTAAACTATGTCTGAAAAAGAAAAATCTGAGAAGCCGAAGCACTTTCAACCCAAGAATATACCAAAAGATGGCCAGGTTGTCTTGGCTATAATGAAAGAAATGGGAATAACGGAATATGAACCGAAAACGATAGTTCAATTAACCGAATTTGTTTACAGATATTCTACTTCTATATTACAAGAGGCTAGAATGTATGCTAATAATTCAAATAAGAGAACATTGGATGTCGATGATATTAGGCTAGCTATTGAATTAACAGCTGAATCTACTTTCACAACTCCACCACCTAGAGAGGTAGACCTGTACATACTTTTGTTATTAAATATGAACTATTTTATATTTCTTCACTTTTATTCAGGATAAAACAGACATGCAAAGTGTACATTCTGATTTACATTACTGATAACAAAAACCTATCATAGAAACTCATAATTTTTGATTGTATCCCAATAAGAAAATTATTTTACAAGAAGACATCTGTGGAAACCTGTCTTTATGCACATTCTCTGTAAATTCATTTAATTATTTTAATGGGAGCTGTATTCAGGAATAAAATAGACTTTATTCATACACAATAGCTCTAGAATTATTAGGTACTTACATTAGGAAATAGGCTCAATTACAATACCTATACGAACACAAAATGAAATACAAATTTTGTAGTATTCTAGTCTAGATAAATCATTACTGATAAATACACCCTTTAGCAAAAGCCATAATAATTAAAAGAATCTGAGGATCTACTTACCTTCATGAACTTTCTCCAAATTGCCATACCTACATGGTTAAGTAATCATATAATTAATAAGTTTTCTTATTTTAGGTTGTGCTTGAATGTGCATCTGTCAAGAATTATTCAATGCTTCCAACAGTAAAACCACATTGTGGATTACGATTGCCTCCAGATCGTTATTGCCTTTCTTCTTGCAATTATGTACTGAAAACTGCTCAGAAGAAGGTGCTTCCAAAAACTAGTTATATTCCCGGTAAGGATTTGCAGTTAGTTTGCTATAATGGCAGAAACTTCCTAAGGAATGTCAAAGACTATTTTTATCTGATAGATCCTTATTCAGTAAGGAAATATATTATGGAGTTTTGACTCAGTTTCAGGGTTCTTCCCTATGTTTATTGTAGGAACTATGTTTTTACTATGTTTCCTTTTCTATTATTTTCTTTATTTCTTTGTGTTCGATATAATTGTTGTTACTAGTACCTATTTACATTAACTATGTTATTGTTTTAACAAATTAATTGCATTTTTTTTATCTAGTTACCTTCAAATGTATCCTAAATATTGTAGTTATCTGTTAGCAATTTCTTAGAATTTACTTGTGAATATCTGTAGAAATAGGAGACTATTTGATTTGATATCAGACTTCCCTGAAAATAAGATAAATTATTGATTGGTTTATTGAACTTTAATTTTCAGCTGGTCCTGGCTTGAAAATGTCAACAAAGTCGAATATTAGCTTCATAAGAAAACAAACTGCTGGAGTAGCAAGGCAAAATGTGACAATTCCAAAGCCCACTATGAAGATAAGCGGTAGTCCAGTACCCACTATTCTCAAACCAAAAATTCAGATCAGTCAAAACATCCAGATAGCTACACCATCTAGCTCGTCACCAGCTGGTATTATGCATTTAGGGGAAAACAGTTTGAAGAGGAAACGGGAAGATGATTCTGATATGATTAACTAAAAGTCAGCTTTCAGTATTTTTAAAAAATGTGTCAGAAAAAGAATAATTAGGTATTAAATAGCGCAACATAGAAAAGGGCACCAATTTATGAAAGCATAAATAACCTTATAGGAGAAAGAGGCTTTCAGGTAATTTGGATATTTCGGAATTTCAGAACCCAGCTTTTTGCTTCAAAACTTCTTTGTTTCTTGTATTATGTAGGGAAAATCTGTAACATCTGATCAGCAACACCTGATTGTTCGTTTTTGAGCAATGCACAATTCGATCAACTTGAAATGTTCAAATTTCCCTGGAAAATTGTATTCAATGGAACAACCCCCATATATGATATTTTTGTATGGGTAAATAAAGTACACACATACCTAAAAAAATGTCTGTATATTTGCTAGTATCATAAACCTAACTACTAGTACTAATGGATATAGATTAGAGCTAGAGATATCATACTAGATGAGTAGAAAACTCATACTATATATGCCAGATTTCACGCAGTTTACATACCATGTTGACGGCTCCTATTTATACTATGGTCATTTTCTACTGCATGCACTTTTGGATATTAATCTTCATAGCAGTTCAACAACAGCAATGTTGGTTAGATGATACCTAACAACCTTTTAGATTTTTTTTTTAAATTGAACAAAAAAATTATGATAATCTATGGACAAATCACAAAATCGTTAAGTAGGTGTCTGACTCATTCATCACGTGCCAGCTCAAATGGCTTTATATAGAAAGCTGAAATTTGGCATACAAGTTTATTGTAGAGTTTAGGGGTTCGATAAGAGATTTTTAAAAACACAAATTTTAATGCGTTTAAACGACTGTTTAAACAACGCCATAACAATGAATATCTCTTTTATCTGAAAAAGTATTTGCTTTTTTGGAAAATCGCGAAATACATCAATTTAATTTAATTTTTGTACATAATATACCATTTTCTATATGTATCTGATGATCTTAACGGTCGGTGAAGAAAGTTGCCGATACATATTAGTGAGGCTAGTCTGATATAAAAAGAGAGACCGTCTTTAGACAACCGTTTTTTTGGTACTGGATTCAGTGTTGTCGCGGCGCCCGGCGGTTTTTAAAGTTTTACTGAATTTTTTTTGGAAAATGAACCGAGTTGGGAAAAAAGTGCCGAATTTAACATTTCGTTGTAATTATATGCATTATAAGATCCTTTACACAAATAGTGCACTATATAAAAATCGGCCTTTCCCATTGGTCGATCCGTATGGCCCTCCGCTCGCTTCGCTCGCTACGGGGGCTCAAGAAAAGGAAACTAAGCAGGTGCTAACCCAATCTAACCCAAGACATACCCAAAATCAAGAAAAAAAAGCTGTTTAGAAACATAATGTTAAAAAAAAAATAAAAAAAAGCAACGGGGTTCGAACCCGCGTTTTCCAGGTGAGACCCAACGATCTAAACCTCTACACTACCAAGACTCTTGACAGAAATCGATTGCACCACGCAGACATATCGTAATACGAGATGGATCGACCAATAGAAGAGGTCGATTTTTACATAGTGCACTATTTGTGTAAAGGATCTTTAAATGCACGTCATATATTTACATATAAAAAAGCAGTGTTTCATTTTATATATATTTAACGCGTTTATTAACGGAAATATAAAAAAGAGCGAGGAAAACAAAACAAATAGTTTTAAACGTGTTTAATTATATTATATTATATTAGAAAATCAACTACAACCTGCAACCAAAGTCAAAACTATTTTTAAACACGTTTGATCAACGCCACCTACTCTAGGTGGCGTTGGTTTGATGATGATGATGCTAGACCCTTTTTACAGAGGGTTGGATGGCACTGCTACGAGGCAACTTGCCAGCGCACCCTTCGCCCGGCGCTTAGGGAGAGGTAGAGCTACCCTTCTACATCCGTTACACGTAAGTCCAGTTTGAAGGGCCTTGTATTCGGTGGGAAAGACCAGTAAGACGGGCCTGTGCCCCTGGTGATTCCCGAGCTTTATACAACTATAAGCTAATGAAATGCACAACTGAGTCCCTATGCAAGGAGGCTTCGCACACTGTAGGTATAACCACTTTCTGTCAGAGACTTCAAATCCCCGTAGGGAACACCCCCGACCGCCCACAGGCCACGCTACCATGCACGGAAATTCCCTGAAGTCCTAGTAGGAATCACCCCACACTACACGACCCACCCCTTACACTGTCAAGCCGGCACGACTTTTCAGACACCCCTCGAAGGATTGGAACACGTTATCTAAGCAAACAGCTTCCACTCCCCGTGCCGAATTCTGTAATCCGTTTCCAACGTGTTCGTCCTTCGACGGCTGGACCGGAAGTGTTTAAACACGTTTATTTAATACAAAATAAATCAAAATCTAATTTCAAATAATATAGTTATTTATGCAACAAGCGTGTAAAGTGACCCGTTTTATGAATGGGAGTATTGTATCCCATGAATTTATTGTCAGCAGCGGTCGTGCACAAACACGGGCGGATAAATACAGCTTGCGAGGAGCCTTCCACCGTTCCACGAGTCCTGATTTTTTTCACTTCCCGCATTGCCTTTCGTTCGCTCCGGGGCGCAACCAAGCAAAACTAACCGAAATTTAAAAAAGAAACAAATATCTTTAAAAAAATGCGTTACTACAGACGGAAATCGAACCCGCGGTGCCTGCATAACAAACAGTGTCTTACTTACTACACCACGAGGGCTCTTGATAGCGAATCGTTGGGCCGCAAATTAGCCTTCACTTCGGCGACTCGAGTTCAAACCCCGTCGGTGTTTTAAATTTTTTTTTTTTTTGGTTATATTTCTAAACTGTTTTTTTCTTGTTTTTGGGTATGTCTTGGGTTAGATTCGGTTAGCACAAGGTTAGTTTACTTTTCTTGAGCCCCCGTAGCGAGCGGAGGGCCATTCGAAAAGTGAAATATGCGAAGGAATCAAGGAATGAAATGATTCTGTCGGAGTATCGTCACTAGTCGCTAGGTCGCGCCGGTCTAGAATCGTTCCTGACACGGTTGTGTTATGTATTCGAGGAAACACATGCAAGCTTCTGAATATTTCGTAAAAAGTGCATCCAAAGTACGGGCACGTATTACAATAAGTAATATTTCACTTTTCGTATGGCCCTCCGCTCGCTACCGCTCGCTACGGGGGCTCAAGAAAAGGAAACTAACCAGGGGCTAACCCAAACGTAACCCAAGACATACCCAAAATCAAGAAAAAAACTGTTTGCTGACCAAAACTAACCCAAGACATACCCAAAATCAGGAAAAAAACTGTTTAGAAACTTAACCGTAAAAGAAATAAAAAAAAGCAACGGGGTTCGAACCCGAGCCGCCGGCCATCGCCGATATACACAAAATTGAGACCCAACCATCTAAACCTCTAGACCACCACGGCTTATACTGCAAATTAATTGCATCACGAAGACATACCGCGAATACAATCGCTCGAGTTATAGCCACATACACTAGATGGCGCTGGAGTCGTAAGAGAGAGAGGGAGGCGTCGCACGTAGTATTTCGTCATCGGGAACGATTCTAGACCGGCGCGATCTAGCCGCTAATAGTATCGTCGAGAATCATGAACCTTACAGAAGAAAACGCAAGGAAAGCCTAATTGCCGGAGTTAAACTGTGATCAATTGACACCGTAACATTGCGATCTGACATAATGGGATACAATACTCCCATTCATAAAAAAGGGTCACTTTACACACTTGTTGCATAAATAACTATATTATTTGAAATTTGATTTCAGTTAGATTTTTATTTATTTTGTATTAAATAAACGTGTTTAAAAATAGTTTTGGAGTCGCAGAAATCATACTAATACAATTATTATAGTTGACTCTCTTGTAACAGGAGTATAATGTAATTTAATAGGCATTGGACACCGCATCGTCCGGTAAAAGTCCACCCCACCAGAACTGGGAAGTGCTAAGTGGTTTCTCCGAGTCACGTTCACCGACCTGGAGGTCGGTGGTCACGTTTCGCTTCCGCGCTGATAGTTCCGGGTTCTACAGTAGGAATATATGGACATGATGGTGCTTTCAGGATCAAAATATTCCGGAGGCAAACTTTCCGGTCATTCGGATCTCCGGGTGCCGGGTGGCTCTGCCTGGGAGCCCTTCATTCCGCATTTCACAGACAGCATACCAAACCAATTTAGAAAAGATGTCTGCAACATAAGAGGTTTAAATATAAATTCGGTACACCAACATCTACAAGAAAATAGACCACACATACTAGCCCTTACAAAAACACAAGTATGTTCTACAACAACAACAGTAAATTACTAAATTACCCCTATCCTGGTTACGACTTACACACTCTATTTAGACACATTAGAATATGCCTTTTTGTCCGAAGCGACCAGCCGCCTCAATACGCCCCTGGCAACGCATGTTAGTCACTCACGACAGACGGCAAGAGCGCAGCAGTTCGTCGTACAACTGGAAACACCTAGAACATCGCTTTACAAGAACTCCTTTGTCTGGCGCACTGCATCACTGTGGAACTCACTCCCAGGACATCTGTTTCCCCCTAATTACAACCTACAACTATTCAAGAACCATGTCAATAAACATCTTCGCACACAGACCGCTCGTCGAGCGCCATAGGACCTCCCTTTAGTATGTGTGCCACTGCCATAAAAAAAGAAAATAAAAGAAAGTTTATCTCATTTCCCGCCTATGAAGTCTAATTCTACCTTCTTTTTTGTCACTACTATTGTTACACAACAGACGCTTCCGAGACCATGGTCACAGGGCTTCAGAGTTACGTGCGCACAATGAACTGTACGCTACGCAACAGCATAGAGTTCATTGCGTGCACATTACATTGTTGACACATATCTCTATGGTCCAGCTACGGAGAGCTGTAGGGTCCAGCGAATGCTTTCAAGTGCTCTCGTAGCTCAGTGGTTGGATGCTGTGTTTGTGATACAGCGACCCGGGTTCTATTACCGTCTATGTTTTTTTTTTTTTTAATTTGTTGTTCGTTTCCTTTTTTATATTTCGGTTAGTTTTATTTGGTTGGGCCCCGAAGCCAGCGGAGGGGCATGCGTGAAGTGAAAATGAAATGTATAGCAACACTGAAGCCCTGTGACCCGGTCCACACAACGTCTTGTCTTTTACACCCATAAGGGAATTGCAACCATTTTTGGTGCGTTAAGAAAACTTTATCCATCTTTAAGAATGTAAAACTTTAAACACTTGTCCGGTGACACATCTGTGCTAGGCACCAAAAAATGTTTTTTTTTTTGTTAAAATTTTGCGATTAATCCATAAAGGGATGTTACTCTTCATCTGCGTTCTTAAAACTTTTAACTAATTACGTACCATTCTCCCCTGTTCGGAAGTATTCCTCCAGACACAAGTTATGGAATTGAGAATGTTGTTATTTCTTAACATAGTTGCAGTGTTTTTTGCAAGCACATTTCCAAATGAATTCAGTTAGTAAATTTCTCTGCGATTATGTTATCTTGACAGTTCTAAGGTTTTGATCAATTATGAAGTTGAGGTCAATCAATAGGTTTAGCGCGAGAGCTTTATTTTGGCTGCCGTCAAGGTCGAATGTTACGAATGCTGATACAGACATCAAATTCATTCATGTAGGGGGATTCTTTGTGAATGTATTGGCAGAAACACATGCATATATATTATAGTAAGTAATATTTCACTTTTCGCATAGCCCTCCGCTCGCTACGGGGGCTCAAGAAAAGGAAACTAACCAGATGCTAACCCAAACGTAACCCAAGACATACCCAAAATAAAATAAAAAACTGTTTAGAAATATAAACTTAAAAAGAAAAAAAGAAACCGACGGGGTTTGAACTGGCGTTGCCGAAGTGAAGGCTAACCATACAAACCTCTAGACCATCAGAGGCATAGAAACGATTTTTTACATCGCGAAGTACATGAAAACAGTTGACTGCTCCGAGTTATGGGATAGTCGCTGTCGCTAGACATAAATGATAAATATAGCTTGCGAGGAACTTTTAACCGTTCCACGAGTCCCTGACAAACAGATGTCTTTTTGACTCGACGATACTCCGACAGTAGCATTTCATTCCTTCGCATATTTCACTTTTCGAATGGCCCTCCGCTCGCTACCGCTCGCTACGGGGGCTCAAGAAAAGGAAACTAACCAGGTGCTAACCCAATCTAACCCAAGACATACCCAAAAGCAAGAAAAAAACAGTTTAGAAATATAACCTTAAAAAAAAATCGACGGGGTTTGAACTCGAGTCGCCGAAGTGAAGGCTAATCATGCAAACCCCTAGACCACCAGGGCACATACAAACGATTGGTTGCATCACGAAGACATGACGCGCAGGTGCGTGCGCATGAAATGATACTGTCACAGCATCCGCGAGTGTTCATGATACAAAGTTATTCTTTGTATCATGTCTAAGGTTCAAAGCCAAAGCACAAGAATAAGTTATTTATTATTCTTGTGGCCAAAGCCCAAAGCACAACTGTGGCCAAACTTTCTTATTAAACAACCTAATAATAGCTCCAAGCATTAAATACCTGTTGAATTTTCTAAAATTAACAGAAACCTTTAGAAATGTATTACTGATACTTACAGTTATAATATGTTTGTTTACGTACCGTATGTAAACCAACACAAACGTCTCAAACTAAGCGACGTTTATTAGCTTTCCCACGGAGTTCGCTGCATTATATGCCTACTATGTCTTGAACCATGTTACCAAGTTTCTGATTAAATTTTTATACGGCGGGAAAATTCGATCCTATTTTATAGCAAGCACATTAACACCTCTCTCTACGTGAGTACTGTTTCAATAACTCGAGAAAACACGCCTAATGTGTATTTACGGATTATGGGGCTCATATACTACCGTCGTAATGATCCCTGATCGTGTTTCAATAGCCGATTAGTCATGGCAGTTGAGGCCGAGAATTTAAAAGGAAGAAGAATAGGATGCTACGTAAACCACAGAAATGTCAGGAAAATGAACTGTCAATCTCCGATTTGACGTTTGAAAACCCACGTCAAACGTCATTGTCACACCCTTCCCCCCTCCAAAACGTCAGTCAAAACAGAAAACAGATGGGGATGAGTAAAAATTTGTTCCAGTTTCTTTTTCAAGAAAATTTGTTGATTTTTGTGTTATGATAGCTATTAGTGGCAATCTTGAATTACTTTATTATTTTTGTGGTGACACAGTCATCATAGAACAATAAATTATAGAAAATTTTGAAGCACCTGAAAATTACGTCCAGATACGATAAGACCTTATCAACTTTTTTGTTGACAGATAAAATTTTACAATTAATAATGTTACTAGGTGGGAAACCATAAAATCATTTCTGTTTTTCTCTCTAAAATGTTCGATCCCAAAAGTAGTTTAGTGGATGTTTTTGTTGGTTGGTTCCTATTAGTTCTCATTCAATCGAAGATATCAACATGCAGTTCCGAAGAAGTGAAATTTATGTCAAAGGAAGAACGGATACTGTTGAGGTACCTAATTAGTTTAAATATGTTTTTCATAGTTGCTATTAATCATTTGATTAAATTTCTCAAGTGCTATTTACTTAAGATAAATTGCGAAATTTAGAGCTGTTACATATAGCAACTTGATGCTTAGATTATCTTTAGATGAAACTATATGGCTGTAAAAATGGCATAAGATCAACAGAGAGGCAGATTCATAGTTCTTATCATTATACCTACCTACCGACCTTTTTAATAAACATTCTTTAGATTATTTAATTTTTAGTGACCGATCAAATGAAAATCTCCAGCTTACTGCTTTATAATTTGTAATTGGTTATAATTATACCTAATTATTATAATAATCCCATCTGTGTTTATTCCTAAGATAACATCAAGACAATCAAAACAAAAATGCTAAAACAATGTATACATATTAAATAAAGTCTTAATATCAGACAGTTATTTCACCTTAGGTTACCTAAAAAGGCACAATTCTAATAAAGTTATTACAAATCATTTGATATATAATAATCCTCACTATGCCACAGAAATACATACCTAAAGAGAATGAAAACATGAAAGTCTAGGGAATGCTGAGAATTCATGTTTACATGTAAACATTCATTAGATGGTTAACATTTAATTGTACCATTTTCAAAAGAGTTGATGAGTAATTACTAACATGAATAGGCTAAGCATCACATATATTGAATCGTGAAAGGAAATAAGTACAGAGAAATAAAATTAAGAGAATTTTTATTATAATAATTCTGGCAGATATAGGTATTAAATAACTAATTTTGATGAAGGTAGTTTGGGTTAGACTTGGAATTGGAAACTATTTGAAATTTTCTTTTACCAGTATTTAAAAAATATATATCAGTTTTTCATTTCATATTCATGCATTTTAATAAACAATATTTCAGCATAAAACTACTGTCATGCTGCTAACGAAACACTAGATCTTCAATTATTCAACATTCAAGAGTTGATTCGTTATCCCTTCATTTATTTTCAGATGAAAAGGTCAAATAAAAAACCAAACACCATTCAGGATGATTATCTTTCTTGTGATTTTCCCCCCTTCTTGTAGATGATATACCACTGTTTTTCTGTTAATGGCATGCCACTGTTTTTGGAAAATGAAAAGTGTTTCTAACCTTTGTTGATAAGATATTTTTAATTCAATTGTTAAAAGAGCAAACATTTTCCTAATTAAACAAAAATGGAACTGGCGTTTTTATTAATATACTTAGTGAAATATATTTTAGCTCAAATCAATTATTATTGAAACCATAGCTAATGTATTTAATTACTATTTTCAAAAAAAAATATCTATGTTTCATATATACAACACGGCCATTAGTGACAAGTGACAATACTTCATTAGAATGTTTTGTTCAAAATAAATGCAGCATCCAATATACCTACTTAAAAGTTTCCAATTATTCTAAAATAATGCAAACTTACTTGCTTCTCAAAATCCCAGTATTAATGACATACAAGCTATACCCTTTCTATCATTTTAACTTCGTGTGGCTTGTAATGCTTTATAGAAAGTGCTCATACTCCAATAACAGATACATCTTAGAAATTTGCAATGCTGTAATGGAATATCAGTACTATGACATAGTCTGATAAATGCATGTATGCATTTTGTCTATCAAAAATCCTATCACATAATGCCTATGTATGTATATTGCTAATTATATGCTAAAGCTTGAATACTGAGTTGTACTTTTTTTGGGCTATTTGTTTGTAAAATTTAAAGAAAAACTGTCCATATTACCTTTGACTTTATATGGTGGCAAGACAAGATTTACACAATCTTGAGCCTAATGGGCCTTGGGGAGAGCGCTACCTGCAGGGGCTGCGGGACGAGGGTTTAATTTAAGAATTTTCAATAATAATCTTAAGATACATTATATTTCCATTTGTTTATGGTCTTCTGAAGGAATTAAAAATGAAATATTACCAACTGAGAAGTAGATCAGCTTTGAACCTATTAGTTTAGGTTTGTTTAGGTTAAATGATGATAGCTTTGTTCGCGGTAAGGATTCAGAACTGATTCAAGACTATTTGCAGTTAATTTTGGCCTAGTTCTTGTTCGTCTTCGCGTCCATGCAGAATCAGTCAGGTAGTTACCTGGTAGGGAAACCTCTTTAAAATCAAAGTGGTGGATAAAAAGGAATTTTTTGCTCTTAATGTTTGCTAATTTTTAATAATAAAAGTATGACAAATAAATTTTCGCTTTGCTAGTATTAATTTGAAAATATCCAAATAACGTTAGTTCTTTTTCTTAACCATGTAACCATGCTATAATATGTTAATAATATATCTCAAAAATTAAAAAATATTTTAATAATCTATAAAACTACTATAAGTAGATTAATCTGGGTTTTGCTGCATAATTTTTGAGATAATTTTCTATTTAAGGAAATGTACCAAATACATATATTTGTATTGAATTAAATTTGATTTTAACGATTTAGTCAAATTCATTTATGTCTAGGGAGGAAGCCAGAGATATGTTTTATCATGCATACAATGCATATATGGAAAATGCATATCCAGCTGATGAACTTATGCCCTTAAGTTGTCAAGGACGGTATAGGGGACTCACGCCAAATAGAGGAGATATTGATGATTCATTAGGAAAGTAAGTAATTTTTTGTTGTATTACTTATAACAACGTTTTAATATTATTTGTTAGTACTACCTACTGCATTAATACAACTTATTATAACTGTATAATGTAGTTTGGTATGCACTTTAATGCCATTATAAGATAAACAACTTGCTAAAATGTTTTGCCTACCTATTAAGAGACAGTAATTTGATTGTTAAAGATTAATAAAGTTATAGTCTGTAATACATAGTTGTAATTTATAGAGAGTAGTATTAAATATCTCAAAGGAATATTATTGTTATTCCCTTTATGGATAAAGATGGAGGCATTAGCATTATACCAGAGGAAAGGACCGCATGAGGATCATTTCAGAATCGGCGAAAAAATTCTATCCTGTCAGCTAAAATGATTGTCCCTGATGGGACTAGGCAGGAATTTTGGGATTGATATCCTAACTAAAAAACAGTGACAGGAAAGCGAAGTGTAGGCATCTGTAGACGCTCAGGTCTGTTACACAAATAGCTCATAGACGGCTGAGACAATCGACTAGGGCCGGCGTGACCAGAGCGGAAAGGGACTTTGGGAAATATTGCATACAGCTAAAAACATGATTTGCGATCAGAGGGGCACTAAGACGACCGTTCCTCCTAAGGGAGCAACACAATGATCCCAGTGCAGAAGCCTTAACTCGTCCCGATGAAGGACAACGGCGCCAAAGAGTTTTCCTCTTAGCTGTTCCATCTGACATATTCCTATCAAGGGATATGAGGTTTATTTCCGTTTTCTGAAGGGGGACAGAATGGACTCTTCTTAATTCCTAATAGATGCAGATATCTTTTAAGTCTGCAGTGACCCGTCAGTCACGATCATTTGTCGACTTTCTGACAACAGCTAATTTGCAACCAAAAGAGGAAGAAACGTGGTGAGAGGGAGGAAGATGATCAGGGATTAAAGTGGGGTTGGTGAAAAGGATCTTTTAGAGCCTAGTCTCTATATAAACAACAGCAAGAAAAACTTCAAAAGATATATGATGGCAAGGCAATCACTGCAATAATCATACAGATCCTTATAGGTACTCTGCATCTTCATAATTATGAAGGTTGTTAGATTTTTTTTTATCTTAAAATATGTAGTAAGGTCAGAGCTCGGTTTTATTCTTGCAATTGAAAATCAGACTAAAAATAAATTAAGACTGAGGAATACCAGTCATTGCATACCTCAATATATGCTATTATTCCTCGGAGAAGGTTTACTTGATTTGTAGTGCTTGAATTTTTTTGATTCATACATATTTTTGTTGTAGTTTCTTATTAATTTACATATTAACATTCAGAGAGATTTGCAGTTGCCAAATAGTGACATATTATTATTATTATTTTTATTATAATTATTATTATTGTTATTATTATTATTATTATTATTAAAGGTAGTATGTTCAATAAAAAGTATTCTAATCGGAAGGCTTTCAAAGCAGAATTTATTGATTGATTATGACACTTGCATTACCTTATAAAAGATTGAAATTTCCGCGAGCAAAAGCAGTAAAAAAGTTATTTTATTCAGATTCTTTAGAGATTCTATCTAATATTAATGTTTAGGTAATAAATATTCCTTAATCTAGCAATACCACAACAGCTTTCTAGTTGCAGAATTTCTTTATTTTTTTGCTTTAAAACCTAGTATGCAAATAAGGTATTCATCTGTTTGACCTAATGTGTTGTTAATCATTATCGCCAAATAATAACAGTTCAATTTTAAATATTGCCAGGTGATCTCAAAGCAATTACTTTTTCAAGCGTTAATTTTTATCATTAATATAGGTATTAGGACAATCTGATAATATTTTAAGATGTTTGCTTATTGTTGCCCAGAATTATCAGTAGTTTTTTTAGATCTTAAAGTATATTTTCAAAATGTGTAATTTTTATCTTGATATTAATAAATGTTTTGCATCTATTAATCTAGAAACAGGAATAGCTTTTCAATTTTGTAGGAATTCGTAGCTAAGTTGTAAATACTTGATTTTTTCGATCTTTCGTGTATGATTTAATATTATTTGCTAACGCTGCCTTTTCTCGAATAAAAATACTCTTGACCACATCGATTTTATTGTAATTTTTGCCATATTTCATATAACATTTTCTATTCGAACATTAAACTGTTTTCGAAATAATTGACTTTGAGGTTTGACATTTCTTTAGTTATACTAGCTGTAGTATGATATAGAACATAATAGTGCTCGCCTGAAGGTAATGAACCGTTAAGGCATATTTAATAAAATAAATATCTCCATTGCCTCTTTTTTCTAAATCACAGTAGGAAAATCAATAATTGAACAATTTAGACTTTTTTTTAATATCTTTGTTGACAAAAAAATAACAATATTTTCATTATCAAAGATTCTGAAGCCAAAATATATAAATAATCAACAAAACATATCTTACAATTGGAGAACAAGTGAGGCCGAAATATCATAAAAGCAGGAAGAGTTTCCTAACAAGAAAAAAATAATCTAGCTAAGATAAAATTGAGATAGAAAGTTAGTTGTCAGCTGCTAAGGATGAGATCAGAAATAAAAATCTAGATTAACGACAAAAACCGACAAATTTGACGACATATGAAGATGATGGTTTCAAATTGGAAGTGGATAGTTTACAGAATGAAATCGGCAGTATTATAAGTCAAATGTCAAAATAAGGAATTATTCAAGTGATCTGAAGATAGTGGAGTTTCCTTCTCCGGATTGTAGACCATATAAGAAGGTATATTTTACGCTTACCGATTCTCATTTGAAGTAAGGGATTTGCTTTTGGGGAAATATAGCTACCTGCTACCTTTACTACATAGTTCTTTGGTAAAGAATTCGTTCGATAATATACAATCATGGGTTGAATCATTGAAAAAGCTATGATCAAATGTTTGTTTGTTTTTTTTAAAGGGTACTATTTATTGTTCGAGTACTATGAGGACCATCTGATACATGATACATCACTTTTGCGCGGCTTTGAAGGGTATTTGTTGCTTACTTCTTTTACTGCCAGATTTACCAGATTTATATTTTGGTTTGACTATTAAATTGTTTGTTTTATATTTTGTTCTGATTTGATATTTTTCCTTTTATATTTTAACTTAGTACCTAGACCTAGTTTTGTGTATGAATTATATGCCATTCTTATGCTGATTGTCCTAGCCTTTCTGCTAGCATCATTTCTTTTATCTAATCTTAAATTAGTATTATTTATTGCTTTGCCGACGGAATTATAATTTCCTAACAGCTGAATTTATCAGCATACATCACAAAATGTGAAAGCATCACATATGAGTTGAGATGAGTGTTTGCCAAAAAACCGTTGTGAGGTTCATATAATTATTGACTAATACATTTATTTATGTATGTATTATGATCCATAATAGTTTTCATTTTTTAAATTCTCATTAGAAATACATACATTGTAGGAACATAATATTAGCAATTTTAGATTAGATATAAATCAAAAATATTATATTCTCTACGGTTTAAAATTGGCCAAAAGGATCATTGGTATCATAATCATTGTATGGCTATTGGCAATTTTATAGGCAGTAAAACATGACCAAAGAGTAGGAATATTAATCTTTGACATGACCTTAGGGCATTAATATATTTATTTCTAAATTCACGCAATGAAAAGTAATTTCTATCTCTATTGAGTTACTTTCAATATTAGCAGGAGTTCTTTCTTTACGAGCCATGATTTTTTTAAAACCTAATCTGAGCCATTTTTACTAGTTTGTGCCATTTGATTACTATTCAGATGGTATCTATCGCGTGTACTATGACTACTATAATTATTATTATCTGCATGTTTTATTGTAGTATTAAATTTGTTCAGATATATACAATATATTAGGATTACTAGCAACTGTACGAATATTATTAAGTTCTTTGACGTCATAACGAGAGCGAGAGCCTAACTGTATGATAATTCATACTACTTTCTTCTAAATAAAAAATGACCTATATTCTTTATTTACGCTGCGTTGCGTTATTACGGTTTTTTAAAACGCAAAACATCTTATCCTAGTTTCTATTACCATTCATTGATGTCATTATGCATTAGTTATAGCAGTAAAGTTTAGAATGATAAGATATTTAAAAATTTATTGCTGTTCGCCCATTGTCCATTGTTTCATTTTCCAGAAAATATTTTAATGGACATACATACATGGTATATTGAAAACATTTTAAAGCAGTCTTATGATAAAGTTCGTAATTATATATACCTACAAAACTTTTGAAGCATGTTTATGTTTGAATCTCTTCTATTTTCAGCTTTTCAACACTAACAACTATAAAAACACTTTCACACAAAGTTATATAAACTCGATAATAACTTAATATTGAAACCAATAGAATTGCGTATTAATGCATTCAATGCATATTAAAAGTAAATATTCGAATATAAGGTTCTATAAAATTAATAGAAAGCATACACACAACAATAATAGACATAGATGCCATAGAGTTTAATTCATAAAATCAAATAGAAAAAATGCATAGTTTATTTTGACCTACAATTTTATTTCAGCTTTTCCCTAACTCTCATTGATACGTTGGATACACTGGTGCTTTTGAGTGACTTCGAAGAATTCGAACATGCCATCAAACTAGTGATAAAAGATGTTAATTTCGATAATGACGTGGTGGTATCAGTTTTTGAAACCAATATAAGAGTTGTAGGGTAAGACATATTTTTCATTAACAATTTTTTTATATCTTTGAACATCATCAGATTTTCCTTGAAAATTTACATGTGTTTGGAAAACTGTTGCTGTAGGAATAATTCTAATTTTGTTGTAAAATATTAAATGCTAAATTATATTATTTATGGGTTAGGTATCTATCGTCGTAGCGGATTTATATTTCGGATGGATGGTTACTTAGAACTATTTTGTCTTTATTCTTTTGCTTATTACCTTTACGTCCATTATTTTTGAATATATTTCTAGTGCCATGTTCGGAACTGAAACGGCTCTATTTATAAACTGCTGACGTCATAGGCAAAAATAGTAAATACAAAAATGAATCCGCTATACGCCATTATAGAGCATATCTCCAACAAGGTTATCAAACTATTCAAATATATTTTTTTTAGATTATTTTCTTTGCCTTAATTCAAAATTCGGTATAGTTCTGAATGGTACCTAACTGGCGGTCCAATGCTAGCTGAGTTAGCGGAATATTGGAATTAATTAAAATCTAAAAATAAACAACGTTATGGTGACTAACCAGCTAAGCTAGCTTAAGAAAGCTAATTAATAAAGAAACAAAAAATTGTATAAAACGGTAACACGATGAAAATTTACTTAATGCAATAAAAACGCTTTTTGACAGTTGTTTTATACTGAATTAATTTTCAATTGGTCTTTACTTATAAAACGTTAAGTGCCTTTCAGGTTTAAACAATTCAAAGAAGGCGACAAGGGCGAAATATTAGAAAATTTCATAACCTGAAACTATGATTAAAGATATATAAAAGAGCTAATTGCTTTATTAGAAGACCTGTTTGTAACGTTTGAATTTTAGCAAAACTACCAAGTAAAGTTTTTATAGTGCCCTAGTTTTACATATTTATGAGTAGCGTTCTAAATCAAAGATCAACATCTTGGTGAGAAATATCAAAAACTATTCTAAATAAAACATGCTCCTATGGAAACTTAGGTATAAGAATACCTACATATTTGATAGTATTGTAAAAAATCGCTGCTAAGAGTTACACATAATGCATTCTCATATTTTACAATGTTATATCTTCATAACACCGTCAACTTAACACGATTACATTCGACGCGCATCCGTTTTCGAGCTACACGGGATCAACCTTTTTAAAAAAATTAAACCAGCAGCTCACTGGCACACATTTAATAATTATGATATGATCATAAAAGCAATCTGCCGAATAATATTTATCGCAACATTAATTGAATGGTAGTAATAATAGTAGTGAGGGAGGAGGAAGGCCAAAGGGCCTTGCCGATAAGCTCGGGTGGGTTCTTGCTACAACCACCTACATCACTTTCAGTCCACTCTAGTCTTCCTGACCCCCTGGTGCAGGTTAGGGCCTTTCCCCATGGGAGGCATATGGTCTCTTCGTCTTTTACAGTTTTGGCGATCCGAAAACAACGTGCCTCGCTCTTGCAAATGCTACGCATCTGCCCAGGTTATGGCCTCTGGCTCCCGGCAGCATATTTCCAAACACAATACGCCAGAAGTATGAAACGAATTAGCGTGCTCCCATTGGTCAGGTTTATTTAGATCTATGAATTATGTATGCTTATATTCACATTTGGCAAAATTATTTCTAAGATGGAAAATCGCTCGTTTAGCATGCATGAGGTACCAGCTTCGATTGCAAAAAGCTTTTTTAAATTTGATTTCGTTCGTAATATCGCTTTGTTGCAGTTTTCCCTTCTCTGGCGAGGTCCTAGACATACACCGTTCTTCTTTACATTAATTTAGGTTAGTTTGGCTTAGATTCTGTTCGTTTTGCTCCCGAAGCGAGGCGAGACCACCAATGCATGAAATGTAGCGCACTTGTTTGAATTAATTTCGTTTTTTGTTTAAAGCGGCATTATGTTAGTTCAAGTTTTCTGTTATTATTATTAAAGTGAATTATTTGATAAATAATTGATTACCGAACAGAAGTACAATTCACAAAATTATTCTCCTGCCGGCCTCATGTTCCTTCTTAGGCGGCCCTGTAATGACTAATCCTTAGGAGGGTGCTCAGAGGGCGCCTATCTCTCATCAGAAGCCATTACGTCTTGGGTGTTCTTGACCTGTTTGCTCTTCGAAAGTTTCCCCACTCTCTTGGGAGGACGTGATCAGTCCGCTCTTTGATTGCCGCTCTTACCTGGGTGACCCATGCAAGGAGTGTCAGAGCCGATCCTGGTTTCTTTGCCACCTGCCCCCTCGTTCCCAGCCAACGCGTTGTATTCCGGTGCCCACCTGCTCTGCGCCAGTTGTTCCAAAGCATCCCTGCACTTCTTGACTAATTTAGAGACCGCCTTAAGTGCAGCTTCCTCTTAATTTATTTGACTGATGACCATTGTTGCAACCATCGAGGTGTAACATATGAACATATGCCTTTTCCGGCAAGCCTACTTCTACACGTCCCTTTGTTATCTTCTTTGAACAACATTTGAATTTGTAGTTTGACATTCGACCACGCTAGTCGAGCAGCATACTGTCAAACAGAGACATAAAATAATATTTCGCCAATATTGTATTTTTTGGACTTCAAGCCCGAAAACCTTGACACCTGTCAATAAAATGTTTACATTTTTGCACGGTTCCTATTCCGAGGCTTTCTAATCCTTGAGTCTTCAATGACCCAGAAAGTAATAAGGTTATGAAAACGAGCCAATTGACAGATTATATGGGCAGAATATGAAATTCCATGCAACTAGAATCAACATATTATACTGCCTACTAAATATCTGAAATTTTTTTAATAACGTTTATTGTTCTTTCGACTTTGCCTTAGCGAGTCCTAATAAACATTTGAATGTTTTTTTTTTACAAATATTAACAACTTTTAATGATTATGCAGTCTGGCAAAATAGATACATATTAAATAATCTTGTAGATGGTACAAAAATAATTATCTATTAGAGATTATTATCACAATTAAGTCATATAATAAATATCAGTAAAAAATAAACAACTGTTTTAATAATATTTACCCAAGCTGCACACAATCAGTGTTTTGTTAAGATTTAAATTTGCTGACGAAAATATTTTTATTTGCAACAAATCAGTTATGTGTATATTATCTATTACATATTGACCTTGGGAAGTTCATGGTCGTTTCTTGTCGAAAACGTAAGGAAAAACAAATGTATTTTTATGTATTTTTTTAGATTTTTTTTTTATTTAATGCGAATATTATCGACTGAAAGCCGAGGTATCTCAAGATCTAATTACAGTCCTCCACGAGCATTTTTGCTTCAGAGGATTTAGTTTATAACATATATTTTTTTGAAAAATGTTTATTTTCTTCTACTCAATAAAATTACTCGATTACCTATAGGTAATACCTAAGGTAGTACTTTGCATATTGAAATTCTGAATAAATAATATATTAATATTTTTAATTATACTAGTATTTATTAATAAAACGCTTCATATTCAAGATAACTATACTGTGTTGATACCTAGACATTAAGCGCTCTATATAAAATGTATCATCATTCTTAAAATCTACATCTCTACATTTTTATGAAAAATTGATAATTCGTCTTAATATACTAATGTAGTAAAATACTTGTTATTAATACTAATTCAGCTATTATGATTTATTGCCTCATCGTTTCCTTTTCACAAACAAATGTACGTTGTTTAAGTAGATTACAGTATAAAGAAATAAATATATTTTAAAAGTCACTTAAACTAAGGTCATTAAATACCAAAATAACCGTTACAAATAGTATTAATCATTCTTAGTTGTGCAAATAAGCAGGGGCATAATCAATGTGAAATTTTTCGTGTCTATTCAAATGTTGGTGCAAGCTTATTCTCTAATAACATTATCCACATTCCATACTTCTTCCATAGGATCCCATAAATCTTAATCTTGAATTTCTTCTTACACTATCTCCATATAAGAAGGTCGAGACTCGACAGGTACACTTGGTAAATTGTCACGAAAGCGTCGCCGAAAAATAATCCAGTTGGTGTCTTCTGGAACAACTATTTTGTCACCACGTGTTTTCTGGAACAACTATTTTGTCACCACGTAATAAGAGTATAGAAGGGTATTTTTCAAAAATTTTATATCTCTCAGTTCCATCTAACTCTAACCACCTTCCTCTTTTTTTGAGCCTCTTTAACCAATTGAATTTCTTTGTCATTCTTGGTGTATTTCCAAGTTCTTAAGTTGTAATTAAGGCTCCGTATATCCAATCGAATGGTTGATCACGTTTTCTTGGTATAAAAGTGTATAATAGGTCTGCTATGTTGGCTTTTTGGGGCAGATACACACAACTTTATATCCAAAGGACTGTATTGATTACAATATTCCAAACGTTTATTATTCGCAACTTGCTTTTCCAAATAAATATATTTTGAAATATTCTACGTCCCAAATTAAACATTACCTCCTAAAACTCCGTGTCAATGGCAGTGATCATAGGTATTACGATACCTCCCACTCAAATCAGATAGTAGTGTCCTCGCGCTGATGAAAAATGTAGTCCGTTACCTCGGTGTCGATATCTACTTCATTAAGTCGTCTTTGTGATGGGTCTTTTCTTTTTCCTTTAGGAAACCATAATACAACCTAAAATGACCTTTAAAATTACATTTGATGCAAACCGCTTCCATTGCCGAACATCTTGGACCATGAAAATCATGTCGCGAATTGTCACATCTAGAGAAAATTTATTTTCTTTATATTTATTAAACTGCTTATTTTTGTATTCAATTGACGACCGCCAAACGTCACAACAATATAAAATATATATAATAATATTGCATGGTAATGTTTCTTTGGATCTAAACATATCTAATAATGCAAACAATTATTTCTAGGGGTTTGCTCTCAGCTCATATCTTAGCAGACTTCTTGCAACAAAGAGATGGTATAATGACTTGGTACCAAGGAGAACTGTTAAACATGGCCAAAGATATAGGTTATAGATTGTTACCTGCGTTTAACACTACCACTGGCATTCCATATTCTAGGGTAAGTACTTAGTTGAAATGTGTATTAGGATCTTTTCCTATCTGTTTGTGCTGATCAGGAAATGTAGCCCTTTTAGTCCAGGCATATTTATAGCTATCCCAAACTTCGTCAGAAAGTGGAAACTGGTTACATTATTCCTAAATTGCTTTACTCAACCTTTCAAAAATTTCGACGAATTGTATATTACGCACTTATTATTTCACTGGTACAATTACACACTTTTAAACAAATAACCAAGAAGAAAATTAAGAGATTGAAATTTATAAAGCTAAACTGACAAAAATCTGAAGCATGAATATTAGGTTACACAAAACATTATATTGTTGGTCTTGATTGATTAGTTGGTAAAAAATATAGGATCAGACCAGAATATATATGATAGAGGCCAGGTGATAAGGTCGCTATTTGACGAAGTAAGATACAAAGGCCCGTAAAGATTTTGAGTTCTTTAGTTTGCATTTATTAGATGGCTGATCAATGGTACGTAATGAGTGCCTAGCGGCTGGCTTTATGACAAACGGGAAATCAATCCTGAAATAATTGCAAATATTGAACAAATGGACTATTCAGTATATAGTGCTTGGAAATAAATATCCTTAATAATTTTTCTGAATAATTATTTTTGACGTATATATTGATCCATTAAAAAAACTGTGACAGACTAGGAATGAAATATGCTACTTTACTATTTCTGTTGGTAAAAACATTTTGTTTTTGAAGATAGTTCAACATAATTTATTTATTTATTGAAATATTAGTAGTAGTTGAAGGGAGGCTTAAAGATCTAGCTGAGAGGCCCAAAGGGTCCTTGCAGCATACCCCAGATTTCCTCTCAACCCCCAGTTGGTGTTTCTGACTGAAGATTAGGATCTCTATGGAGGG
This sequence comes from Pissodes strobi, assembly GCA_016904865.1. Taxonomy (NCBI): domain Eukaryota; kingdom Metazoa; phylum Arthropoda; class Insecta; order Coleoptera; family Curculionidae; genus Pissodes; species Pissodes strobi. The sequence goes on along the minus strand of MU183092.1, from coordinate 185,938 downwards.
CAAGCACATAGTCTTCTCGTCCTACAATAATTTCGAACTTTGCTCTGTCCAGGTAATAGAGGGGGTTTCAACCTCTTCCCCGCACCCCCGGACTGCTCGTAGAAGTAAACTATTTAAATTATCTCAGCTCTGCTAACAAGTGATCACAAAATAGTTCATTTGCCATCCCAGGCCCATGTTAGATTCTTAGTTGATGTCGCTAGTCGATTGTAATTACAAACAAGTATTTTATTTTTGCAGATAAATCTTCGTTACGGAATAAAGAGCGATAGAATTGAACTACTTCGCGAAACTTGTACAGCCTGCGCAGGAAGTATGATTCTAGAAATGGCAGCACTTTCGAGACTCACCGGGGAACCAATTTTTGAAGAAAAGGTATTGACTGAAATTTTTATTTTTCAGGATGCGTTCGCTAAATCTATATGTAACGGGTTATATTGAAGGTAATTTTGATTTTTTCTTATACATTACCGAAGTTTACGTCAAAAGTATAACTTTTTTTTAAACTGTCTGGGCCGCTTTATTCAAGATATCAAAACCGTAAACCTTAAAATATTTTAGGCAAATAACATTTTATGTAGTCGAAAGCACTAGTTTGGTAGTTTTAATTAACTCTCACTGTTTTGTTGAATTATAGAATTTGGTACTAATTGAACATGAATACATGAATTATAAAGTGTAAACGGACAGAACAACAAAACTTGTGTTTTGTCATGATTAGTTTTTAAATTGTGTTCGTTTGAGTAAGGAAAAATTACATTTTAATTATTATTTAGGAGCGCGTCACCGGCGTATGTTTAGACGTGGAAGTAAGCAATTGTTTGAAAAATATCAAATGTATAAATGGCAGCCGTAGGTACCAAAATATTGCCCCGAGTGACGCCCGAAATCATTTTATCAACATATGAATATAAGTTGTTTGTTTACTCTTACTTTTTACTGCCTATTTGTTAAGTAGTGATAGAAAAACACGGCCATATCAGAAATCCTAGGTAATGTAATGTTATACATTGGAGATCATGGTGGAACGAATTCAGTGCCGTCATATGACGGCCAGCTTTTTATCGAGGGTCCTGAGTATGTTGTCATTTAGCTTTAATAAAGCTATGAGCTCCCTCGAAAGGCTGATTGATGAACTAACTATATTTAGTCAGTAAAATTACTTTAAAAAAGGCCAAAAACATTTTTTTGCAAATGCGGTAACTAATTTTCTTTCCATCATCGTTTAACCAAAGTGAAACGAATTACATATATTTGTTTTTAGGCACATAAATCAATGGATGAACTCTGGAAGATGCGACATCGGAGTTCAGACTTGATGGGATCTGTACTCAACGTACATTCTGGGGACTGGGTTCGGCGAGATTCTGGCGTAGGAGCCGGTATCGATTCGTATTACGAATATTGCCTTAAAGCCTATATATTGCTGGGTGACAACAAATATCTCAATCGTTTCAATAGGCATTACACTGCTATCATGAAATACATATCTCAGGGACCCATGTTACTTGATGTGCATATGCATAGGTATGTTTTTTTATTCAGACTTGAATATTAATTGAAAGATCTAGGTTTGCGATTAAGTATACAAATATAATTTAGCAAAATATCACTTTATACATTGGCGTGGTCCAATTTCAGTATGTCAGATTTCATAGTAACTTCTGAGTATTTCTACTCAGCCTAGGGAGTCAGAGTGTTTTTTGTTTGGTAATAACTCTAGCTGTTTTATATCACTTCTGTGGCAAATATAACAGATTCATTCTTGTGTCATAATCATAAATCAGAATCAGTGTTTGTATATATTTTTCATTCTGTGATTTTGAGTGGGCTTTAAAGTATATATATCTACAAGACACAATCAAATTATTTGTTTATAGACCGCATACAACTTCAAGGAACTTTATGGATGCTCTTCTTGCATTTTGGCCAGGACTGCAGGTTCTTAAAGGCGATATTAAACCTGCAGTAGAGACCCACGAGATGCTTTATCAGGTTATGCAGAGGCATACGTTTATTCCCGAGGCCTTTACTACAGATTTCCAAGTGAGTTTTAACATTGCAATTCGTTTCTGTGGAATTTAATGGTATTAGCAATTTGACCAAGGTACGAATTATCAATATAAAGTTATCCGATCTATTTGGCTATCAAAACACACATTAGGAGTACTTACCATGTTTTTTTGGCGACTATAAATTGTACCAATCAGAGTTCCGCGATTCCCAATTGTTAGCAGTTGCTTACATGATATTTTGTCTGATTAAATACTAGAGCCTTCTTTCTTTAAAATGTGTCAATTTATTAATTTAAATGGAATAATATGTTTATATACATACAGACTTCAATATTACTTAATCAGCAGCAGTAGTTGAACGGCGACGGACGAACGAACAGTCACGTCTCGAGCGAGCGGTTACTATCAGAAAAAGCCAAGCACACCTGGACCGCTATTCTGGTAACTAAATTCGCTTAGCGTTTCGTGCACGTTGAGCGTTTGATGACATCAAAGTCGCCTAGCACGTGACCAAATCAGCAAAATTGGTATTCAGGTGTGTTTTACGCCGAGCGTTTCCAAGGCGCGGGAAGCGCACGGTAAGCGTCATAAAAACGTCAACCATTTGGCAGCCGTTTTGCCATTTGCCGTTCGTGTTAAGTGTGTGGCATAAAACAAATTAGTACATATTTTCTGTTTTAAATTTACAATGGCGGTACCATATATTCGGTAGATAACATTGAGAATAATATCGGGAGGCAGCGGTTTCTACCCGATGGTCCCTTTGAATTTTCTAACAGAAATTTTGTAAAGATGTATAGGCTTCGTAACCAAGATGTCTTAAATTTAGAAGAAATGCTTCAAACCATTCCTTCCGTTAAGGAGAAGACAAGATGCCTTAAGCAATAGAGTCAACGAATAGGTGGGAATAGTTTATTCTATATTAATGCAGAATTAATAGGAATGTAAGGGCTCATTTAAAGTTGTGTAATGTAAGCAGCTAGAAGTATAAGGTTAGCGTAAAGCTCGGCTTATATCGCCCATGTATTTTGACTGCTAATGTCTTAAACCGGCTTTCCATGATGCAACAACTCGCTGCGACACAGCAAAATTCATGTGACTTTCTTGAGTTTCAGTGACAATCAGTGAAAAACCGGTCTATCTTTCTCCATTCCTTCCAAGTTTTTGTAGCCCCTGGAATGGAATTTAGAGTTACGGGTAATGTTTGCCATAATCTTGAAATATCGGCGTTGGTAAATTGGTTGCTCTGCTTCTGCGTAACCGTTTACGGATTTTGTTCCATAAACTCGATAATCATTGTTTTTGCTGTAGAGAAATGGTTTTTTTCTTCAACAAAACCAACTACAGCACAACACAAATAAAACCAATATCACGTCTTACAGTGACGTCTACTTGTCAAATTTTAGTAATTTCACTAATTTTTATGTTGGGAATACTGAAAATTTTGGGTTGCCAAGTTGAGCTTAGCGAATTCAACAAAGTCTACTCGAAGAGCTCACGCACGGCAACGAGAATACGAAAACCGGTCGGTTAGCGCGGCTGCCATGCGAGGCGCACGCTGTGCGATTCGCTTAGCGCCCTCGAAAACGTAACGTTTTACCAGAATAGCGGCCCTGGACCGCTATTCTGGTAACTAAATTCGCTTAGCGTTTCGTGCACGCTGAGCGTTTCATGACATCAAAGTCGCAGAGCACGTGACCAAATCAGCAAAATTGGTATTCAGTGTGTTTTACGCCGAGCGTTTCCAAGGCGCGGGAAGCGCACGGTAAGCGTCATGAAAACGTCAACCATTTGGCAGCCGTTTTGCCACTTGCCGTTCGTGTTAAGTGTGTGCCCTAACTTTCTGTGTGGCATATTTTCTGTTTTAAATTTACAATGGCGGTACCATATATTCGGTAGATAACATTGAGAATAATATCGGGAGGCAGCGGTTTCTACCCGATGATTCCTTTGAATTTTCTGATAGAAATTTTGTGAAGATGTATAGGCTTCGTAACCAAGATGTCTTAAATTTAGAAGAAATGCTTCAACCATTCCTTCCGTTAAGCAGAAGACAAGATGCCTTAAGCAATAGAGTCAACGAATAGGTGGGAATAGTTTATTCTATATTAATGCAGAATTAATAGGAATGTAAGGGCTCATTTAAAGTTGTGTAATGTAAGCAGCTAGAAGTATAAGGTTAGCGTAAAGCTCGGCTTATATCGCCCATGTATTTTGACTGCTAATGTCTTAAACTGGCTTTCCATGATGCAACAACTCGCTGCGATACAGCAAAATTCATGTGACTTTCTTCAGTTTCAGTGACAACTTGCATCAAAACCGGCCTATCTTTCTCCATTCTTTCCAAGGTTTTGTAGTCCCTGGAATGGAATTTAAAGTTACGGGTAATGTTTGCCATAATCTTGAAATATCGGCATTGGTAAATTGGTTGCTCTGCTTCTGCGTAATCATTTGCGTATTTTGTTCCGTAAACTCGATAATCATTGTTTTTGCTGTAGAGAAATGTTTTTTTTCTTCAACAAAACCAACTACAGCACAACACAAATAAAACCAATATCACACCAATCTACTTGTCAAATTTTAGTAATTTAACTAATTTTTATGTTAGGAATACTGAAAATTTTGGGTTGCCAAGTTGGGCTTAGCGATTTCAACAAATTCTACTCGAAGAGCTCACGCACGGCAACGAGAATACGAAAACCGGTCGGTTAGCGCGGCTGCCATGCGAGGCGCACGCTATGCGATTCGCTTAGCGCCCTCGAAAACGTAACGTTTTACCAGAATAGCGGTCCAGAGAGCAGCGTTGGAAGAGTTACCTAGGAGACTAGGTGTAAGTACCTCGACCGACGTACCCTCGTGGAGGCATTATAAAAGAAAAATCGTCGCGTTTTAACGTGACTAAATCCGACAGTCGACGCGGGCCACCGCGTGGGCCAAGTATAAAACGAACGTGTGTAGTAGCGGATTATAAAACAACACAATGGATGGCGAACAAAGAAGAAGACTTCCAATTAGAACAAATTCTAAAAGAGCTGAGCTATTTGAAGAAATAAAAATTAGACAGAGAACTGAGAAGACAACAAGGAAGCAGACAAAGTAATCCAGGCTTTCAAAAACATCAGGATGCCTGGAAAGAAGAAACAAGGCAACTCCGCGAGGAGATAAGAAAATTAAACATAGTAGACGAAGAAATGACTGACTGAGGCCCCCACAAAGAAAAGGGCAAACAAAACGACAGAAATCCCAAGAAAAAGCCGTCATTAGAGACGAAAGAAAACAACAAAGAATTCCCGCCTGTGCAAAGAAAGGAACAAAACGCAACCACAATAAGCGTGACCTCCCAACCACCCAAAAAGCAGCAAAGAACAGTGTCAACAACACAGCCATTTGTGCCGACAAAATAGAGCTTCCCACCGCTCATTCTACACGATAAGCCAAAGTGGAGCTACGGCGCGAGTGAAAAATTGATTTTCTAACGTTTGAAGCACAACTAATTTTAATAAGAAGAATATTGAAAATATACTAAACTTATAAATATATTTTTAAAGCATTTGAAAACAAACTAGTACTGATCAGAAGATTAACGATTAGACATTACAACTGTAGTATAGATATACTAGAGTTGTAAAGAAGCATATCGTTAACATTAATATATTGTGCTTATTCGAAGACCAGCCTTCACCTGCTGTGTATCGAACGTTTCGACAGCATTTTTAATTATCTACCTGTGTTGTACAGTAAGAATCTGACTCAATTTTGTTATTGTAAATAATTTTTACATAAGATAAGGTTTTTGGGTTTTACTCATTAGATGCATTTTATGCACTATGGAGCATATCCTACACCGAAAACAGTTTTAAAAACACTTTTGGGTGAAAAGTAAGGCTCTCAATATTTCTACTAGCTCTTAAACCAAAACCGATCGTCTTAAAATGCAACCACTTGCACTTTTCTGTCATAGTTTTTGACAATCTAGCGGTAAGATAGGAAAGTGCGACCCGTTTTAGTGTTGATTTGATTATCAGTCGGTTACAATGTGGAAGTTTTCCGTTTTACCGGCATTATTTGGTAACTATAAGACACATTTTGGAATAATTTTAAGTGGAACAAAATTTAAGAAAAATGAAGTACCATGTCAACTTCCTGGTATAAATATAAGTACTACACAGTTCAACTAAACCATTATTTCATATAACTTCTCGTTTGTATAATGGTGGATGGGGTGGCGAAGTTATGGTGCGCCCAGTAAGTCGTTTTATAGCAAAATATTATTTTATTATAGGTGCATTGGGGTAACCATCCATTAAGGCCAGAATTTCTGGAGTCAACTTACTTCCTGTTCAGTGCAACGGGCGATCCGTATTATCTAGATGTAGGAAAGAATGTTTTAAAGAGTTTGCAGAAATATGCCAGAGTGCCTTGTGGATATGCAGCAGTAAATGATGTTAGAACGGGTAAGACAATCAATATATATATTATATATTTAACTCTTAGCTGTTTACCATTCTTGATGAAATAACGATGTACTTGTTTGTTTTAAGCAATTCTATTCGAAACAGTTAAATATGTTCAATTTAGGATCATTGTTTTTAAGTTCTTGTAAGATTATAGATTACAGGTTTGAAGAGCCAGTTCCTTTGCAGACAGACAACACGCTTTGGAAATATTGCTTATTTTTAGGTGACTGCAATCAGATATTAATAAACTAACATAATAGACTCATTTTCAATTAAAAAATAATAATTTTATTCAACAGACCTTGCCATATTAAGTTGATATGCCAAAAATCAGATTTTTCTGAGAAATCTAAATCAGGGAAAATAAATAAGAAAGTGCCCCTGGAACATTATTAAGGTGTGACATCATAAGATATGAGGGTCGCGTTGGGATTTATATTTTTCTATGACAGTGACAGAAAGGTCAGTATTCTCGCGGCGTGGCGGCGCTGGTCGCGGCCTAGCAACAGGACGTGATCCTATTTTATTCCGTCACATACTCGATCGAGACGCGCTTCGAATTCTCCATATTTAAACTCTTATATTACAAAATCCCCTTAACGGATTGATTTAAAATTTTGAATATGGCTTATTTTTATGAAGTATTTTGGATAGGTAATAGAAATTGAATTGTTTTTTTTTTAAATGAGCCTATTATGTAAAAAGAGTTAAAAACGTGAATGCTACGAGATCATCTTGCTCGCAGCTGAGTCACGATATAAAGCCTTGAGTTCCGATTTCTTTTATAGAGATGGAGCTTTATTCTTGAATGCTAAATATATGCAATTAATGTTCAATAATTGTTTTTGTTACAACCCAACAGAATTAACAAAAGTGTGGAGTAGAAGCAGTAGATGCGCTTAAGTATTTTAGATATTATTTTAATAATTTTTGACGGGTATGGTGCAGCTAAACTACTGTTTGGTTGGAGTAGGAGTATGAAATTTTAAAAGGCATTTACAACTATTAAAATATTAGATATTGCTTTTAATACTACTTTAATATTTACTTTATACCGCTACAGGTAAAAAGGAAGATAGGATGGACTCATTCGTATTAGCTGAAACCCTAAAATATCTTTATCTACTTTTTGCTGATAAAGAGGACATTCCACTAAACCTGGATGAGTTTATTTTTACCACTGAGGGACACCTTTTTCCGCTAACGTTATCAGGACATGGCCCTAACTCAACTGGAAGTATATCAGGTAATATCCGAAGCATTTTTAGACCGTCTACAACACCTAGACGAAACTGCAACATGAGCTATCAATGTGAAAAGGCTGTTTTGTAGTTAAACTTTTAGGTTTTTTTACTGACAAACCAACAAACTACAGGGTTTAAACAATATAAAAATTATTAAAATATATATAATGAAGCGCAAAATATTTACATAAGTATTTAAGATAGTTCTTGAGACATTATAAATCAGGTTCTTATACGAACCTAAATTCAGCACACATTTTTAGCGATATAGTCTGTATATCGAGGATTGAGTTTTGTATCATAGTTCGTGATGTTAGATCAATTTTGATTCATAAGCGTCTAAGGAGAATTATCTTTTCCATTCCGTATCCTCAGTAGCGAATGTGAAGGTAGATAGAATGCTCAATTCCGTCTATTAGCGTTAAAAGGAGAACTTCTTTATTTTCATTTTACCGTTGGGTCATTTTTATTTCTTTGATAACAAATAAAAATACAAAAATACGTTAGATGATTTTCAAACATATATTTGACATTTTAACCAATGAGGATGACATGATAAAATACTGGCATGATAGGAAAGTACGACCCGTGACGATAACTTGAGGGAGAAAGATTAGGTATGACGCAACACTGAATCCTCGATACATAGTTTTTAGCATGTTAATTCTTTTATCGATTTGTTGAAAAACTAGCTCATTATACCGTAAGATATCAAAACTGTAAAAAATTCACTACCTCGTTTTGAAAATGATTCTTGGACAACTTTTCAAAACTCGTCGATTGGAATATCTTATCTACCGAATAAGCCAATAAGACATTTAAGGGAACATACTCCAATAAAAATTACCATGACTTGGTATCAGTTTGACATATATCATGTTCAGGGTATTAAAAATCGTTTTAGATCTGGAAATAGAAAAATCTGAATATGCAATGTCATGCCCCAATACATTGTCACTATTTCCTCATGCTGTGCGAAAACCTTTAAAACATATGGTTGATGGAATGTGCCCTAGAAGAGACAATACACGAAGGTGATTTATTTCCACGTTTTTAACATTACTTAATACATCCTTAAAGCAAATCTTACAATTTGTATACTAAATACAATTTTCACTATTAACGTATATGCTTCTTTCTATAATCTATAGATACTTAATTTTTTTAAGATAAAAATGATAAATTGAATTAGTTAAACATAATTTAACAAAATGGTATTTTGACCTAAATAAAGGATGTGGGCATATAATGGCTTTATAACCAATTCCAACTACAATTAAGTCTGCATTAAGAAGCTCTAATTATCATATTTAATTGAAATAAAGCCTTATCGTTTATTTATCTGTAACTTAAAACTTTTTATGTATGAACCGTCCCAAGTTGATTTCTTTGCTGATGTTTAGTGTTTTTGATATTATTCTTTAATATTCGCCCTTCTTTAACTCAGAGAAGCTTAGAAATGCATTAATTTAATTCTAATATAAATTAGTATTCTTATAATAGTAAAATTGTTTTCTTCTACCGAGTACTCTCGCTCTGGATTCTGTAGAATCTATATAATTGAAATTTTTATTACTATTTTGTTTTAATTGGGTTACACCAAATTTTGGAGATATTTAAAAAATATTTTTTTTTTAACGAAACACTTAGTAACTTGAAATAGTTATTTGTGTATTTAGAGCGCAAAGTAACGGATTGCCGCTTGAGAAAGAATGTTACTGCGCGACGCGTAGCGGAGCGCAGTAATCTTTCGAAAACGGCAATCTTACTTTGCGCTCGAAAAACACACAGAACTTTTTCTACAGCCGCATTTTTTAAAATTAAATGCACATTTTTTTCTATACTTATTCTGAAATTTGCGAATGACTGTCAGTTTTGACATATTATGTTCGGGCTTCGGGCATATTTAGAACAGGATTGCCAGCAACAAACTGTAACAAACGCACGACTGTCATTTATTTATCTTCGGTTTCCATGACCATTCAGCACACTAGACGGAAAAAGCGAGAATTTCCTTTTCCATGTTCGCGCTAGAGCGCAAAATAGGGATCCACGGCATTAGTTGATTTTGCGATTTCATTTGAATTTAGTATTTAGTTATTTTGCGCGCGGCTGTAGAAAAAAGTATTTACTATTTCGTTCGAAGGTAACAGTTTTAATACTAATACAATATTTACAGGAAATGTGTCTAGGTTTTCAGTAGAATTCAAGAATAATATAATACGAGTATGTGATGAGTCTCCAGATTAAGTTCACAAATTTCTCAGAAATTTTCATTCTGCTTACAAGTTTGTGCATGAAGAAAAATTTAACTGCTGCAATGACAAATTTTATGTGAAATAAACAAGTAGGACAGCGAACAAAAAAGTGACGATTTAAAATTAAAAATATTTAAAATGATCATTTCTGAAGCCGATTGGTTAAACAGACCTAACATTTTATCATGTAATAAACCCTAGAAATGTTTGTGGGATGATTTTTGGCTAAATTAAGGAAATATTGTTGAATTTGAAAAAAAATCCCATGAGTAATCCTAATTTTCTTACAAAATATGAATATCAGACTTCTGTCCTGTATATACCATAAATGTCCCTGGCTCTTTCTCCTAATCCTGTGATGCGGATGTCAAGCTCTCGAACCATGGCTTCGGAGGCCTCCCAGCAGGTCTTGTTGTGTTTGGTTTCTCCTGTTTCGCTATTTTTACCAATCGGTCGTCGGTCATTCTTTCCGCGTGATCTCTCCACTCCCATCTTCATTTCCTGGACCATCTTACTATATCTTATATGTCACATCTATTCCTCGCTTCTCTGTATGCCTTTCCATGTATATCCTGTTATGGATCTTAGTACCCTCATTTCTGTCGTTCGGAGCAGGCATTTCGTGATAGTGTTCTCAGCTCTCGTCTCGACAGCATAGGGCCTTAAAAATGTCTTGTATATTCTTACTTTGCTCATAGTACTCATATGTTTGTTTCGCCAAACATGTCACGTAAGAATCCTGACATTATGGATGCTTTTGGTATTTGCTCCTTTACTTCCGCCTTGAGCTTTCGGTTACTGGTTATGTTAGCTCCAAGTTATTTGAAGCTCATTGCCTGTTAAATACTCAGCTTGCATCGCCTGGATTCTTTGGAGATCGTGAGTGACTGGGCTTTTTGAAGCGTGCTGCCGCCCTTTCGAATCTGTACAGGAGTCGTTGTAAGTTGTCTTCATCTTCAGATATTATAACTGCATCATCAGCATAACAAACTACTTTTATTCCTTTATTTCCCATTCTATATCCCCTACCAGCTTTTTTTACGCCCTTGATGATTTCGTCCATGATGACATTAGATAAAATTGGACTGAGACTGTCGTCTTGTCTTATGCCAGATGACATTGGTATTCTTTTTGACAGTCTGTTATCTGCTTTAATGAATGTTGTGTTACCAGTGTTAAGTTCTTTAATAATTTGTATTATTGCAGGGTCAGATTTCTTTTCTCTAGTATTTTCAGTACGTCAGAGTTTTTTTTATCGAAGTTTTAAGCTGTGCTTAAGAGAATTATTCCGCGATAGTTTATTATGGGGTCTGCTTTTGATCCCTTTTTGTGAAAATATTTTATGGTATATAGTTCCTCACAGAGCACTTCTCCACCATATTTAATCAGCTCATTAGGTATATTCTCTATCCTGGGGTTTTCGGTTCTTTAGTTTAGTGACTGTTTCTTTTATTCGTTCTCTTCACTCTGCTTCGTCTTCTGTATTTCCATGTGTTGCTAGTGTTTCAGGATTTTGGGCTCCTTATTTTCCCTGTTCCAAAAATATTTATTGTGAAAAGTTTTCATTTTGTAAAATCGTTTTTATATCTTTGAACTTCTTATTTCATTTAATGCCAGTTTTAATTATTTCTGATGCCTGAAATTTGTTATGTGTGAACTGGAACAATTTAAAAATACTATATTTATATCAAGTTTAATTACTTTTAGTCATTGATATTAACGCAACTCCAGTTTTTCCCATGGGTCATTTATTACTTCCATAAAAGCTATCAGGTTACGACACTGTCAGTCAGTTTGCCTCATTATTTTTTCAAAGAATAGATACTACAGAATTCTACGTTGAGAATAACCACTTTGAGTATACGAAATAATTTTAATTTGTCTGGATGCTTTGTATGTGGTATCTGTGTTCGCAAACTTAATATACGCCTCTGAAATAAGAGGAAATATTTCAGAAAAAAACTGAAAACACTGAAAAATTAGCTATGAAAGGTAGATGGGCGTACATGTTTTCATTATTACATGCAATAAGTCGCAACTAAACTAATATGCAAATCAGCCTTTCTTCTATTCTCCAGATATGCTAATTAGAACTTCTCCTTTAAAATTGTATTTAGCTTTAAATAAAATCTATTTATGGACTTTTTTTCTATAGACATATAAATTGGTAGCATGTTTTCGCCAGAACGAAAAGTGTTTTTTCATATTTAGGAAGAATAAATATTTTTAGGTTAACGGCTAGTGAATTCTCAGCTGCAAACATAAACCATTTGAAGATTATCAAGGAAATGGGAATTAATATAATGGCTTTAAGGGATGGCAGAGTGCAGTTGTTACATACACCCTCGTCTGTAAGTCGGTTTTAATGATTTAATTTTTTAAGTCAAAAGTTTACGGGAAAACAAATTTAATTTTTAATTGTTATTTGATAGCAGTTTAAAAATAGTAAAGGTAGGCAAATCTTTGAAACTAAAATGCTAAATTTTAGTAGTAAGTTAGATTTCAGTAAAAGCTAAGGTTTTCTATATCAAGGTGAAAGTTGAACATTTCTGATAATATCGTTTTGTCAAAGCAATATTCGAAAATATTAAGGGAATATGAAGGAATCTTAAATCAATCAATTGGATAATTCACTTAAAAGTTTACTGACGAAAACCAAGCCGAAAAACGTGAGAATAAAAAGGAATGTATTGGCAAAGTCCCAAATAAGCATTCGAGAAACGAAAATACCGCTTTCCATAAGAAGTAAGGAATAACTAAATTAAACACTGTCAAAGAGGGGAGACAGCAAAATCAAGAATAGTGAAGAATGTCTGATCTAGCAAACACCAAATGAAGTGGCCAGTCAGAAGCTAAATTTTTACGTAAAGGAATTTATAGAAGTGGCTTTTGTGGTCCAAAATAGATAAATTTGTAGCACATAACACACACCTACCACATATATGGAAGCCGGTTCTTGCATAACGCCAGCTCCTAGGAGGGCGGTTCCATCACATACAACTGAATCAATCAATCAATCAATCATCATTTATTAGCCATATGGTCAAAAGTACATGACATTGGATGTGTCAAAATTAAAACTAAAATCTATGACTAAAATTACTAGATATGGTACTTAAAACTAAAGTAAAACAAATTTAAAACACAATAAATGCTAAACACATACATACCTACACAATACCTATACATACACATCTGTTATTTTTAAAAAGCAGCTACAAGTTGAAATCACTCGTGTAAAATTCCTTAAGATCATAGAAACATTTTTCTGAAAGGACATTTAAAAGGCAGTTTTTAAAAGTTTTCATCTTATTTTCTTTCTTAATCCCAAGGGTAAATGATTAAAAATTCTGATAGGCATAACATATGAACTATCATTTGTAAAAGACAATCTGAAATTTGGTAATTTAATACTGTCAGCATTTCTTAGTGGATAGTCTTGAGGCAAGTCACCAACAGTTGAATACTCTCTTATATGTCTCTTCACATACAATGCAGAGTGAAAAATATAAATACAGGGTAAAGTCAAACACCAAGCTCCCTAAATAGTTCCCGACAAGAGTGTCTAGCCGGTTTAAAGAGAATATTCCTAACAATCTTCTTTTGGAATATAAACACTTCATCTATACGTTTACAATTACCCCAAGCCACTATACCATATGACAAAGCTGAATAAACGTAGGCATAATAATATGACATTAGTATTCTTCTATCCACAAATGATCTCAGTTTCCATATCACAAAACAAAAGCATGACAGTTTCTTAAGAAGTTGGTCGATGTGACTTGACCATGTTAATTGGTAATACACATTGAGACCAACAAATGTAGTTTCAGCCACCTGCTTCAAAGAATTCTTGTTGCATTTTATGTACAATGATCGGTCAAGCTCTTTTAAGCTGAACTGCATCATAACTGTCTTGCTTAGGTTAAGAACAAGTTCAATGTTATGGCTATACTCAAATGCCTGGTCGACACAAGATTCGATAACAGGATTCAGGTCATTTACACAATCAGATGACGGAATGGATGTCATGTCATCAGCATATAGTACAGAAATGCCACTAGTAATATGGTGAAAAACATCAGAGATATAGACAATAAACAGAGTGGGACCCATTACACTACCTTGCGGAACCCCTACACCATCCAACAATCTATCCTCCGATGAATACTCCCTCCCATTCACCTTTAGTGTAACCCTCTGAAATCTCTCACTCAGATATGAACCAATCCAACAACTTGCAAGGCATCTTATACCATAGCTGTTGAGTTTATTTATTAGAAGATTATGATTAACCAGATCAAAAGCTCTGCTGTAATCAAAAAATACTGCCGCCGTACAATTCCTTGAATCAAGCAGCTTGATGACATTGTTCAGAGCTGACACTATTGCATCCTGTGTAGAGTATGCAGACCTGAATCCAAACTGACCTCTGGGAAGGCCATTAAAAGCTCTTTCATACATCTTAGAAAATGAATTCAACAGAGAAATTGCACGATAGTTGTCTATCCTGTCCACAGAACCTTTCTTGTGGATTGGACAAACTTGAGACAGTTTAAGCCTATCCGGAAATATGCCATCAACAAAAGACACATTAATCAGGAAAGTCAAAACTGGGGACAAGCATTCAGCGTTCTTCCCCAAAATTGAACATGGTATACCATCCACACCACAAAAATTTTTACACACAATTTTAACAACACATAAATCTCTGATTCTTCAGTCAGCCTTAAGAACATACTGCCACTCATACCAATATGATTTTGGTGTACACTAGATCTTTTTGCATTGTGAGTTTGGGAGAGAAGTTGGCTCACAGAATCAATAAAATAATCTTTGAATTGTGAGGAAGCAGATGAAAAATCAAGTATTATATCATCATTATGATTTTTAAATTGGGGTGGATATTTGTTAGATCTGCCAGAGTTGCTCTCCTTTTTAATAATCTGCCATGATACTTTCGATGTATTATTAGAGTTAAGATATAGGTTGGAATAAAAGGTTTTTTTTATTACGCATGCATCATAATCAACGATTATCGCACGCTGCAGCGTGCTTAAAATGATGTTTATGATGCGCCTACTTTTTAACGGTTGCTATAGAAACATTTGATCATGTCAAATGTGACAGATTAATATATTCGTCAATATATCCCTTAAGTTTAATATTTAAAACATTTTTCAGATTATGATGCATTCGTAATAAAAAAATAGCGTATGATATACGTGTATAAGGGGTCTTTATGGCCCTTGCGACTTACAAAACACTCCGCTGCGCGTCGTGTTTTGAAATATGTCGCGCGTGCTTTAAAGGCCCTCTTATACACTTATATCATAATATACTATTTTAGTATTCAGGATGTTCACCCTATGTTGCTTTAATCTCATTTTATAATCTCTAAGAATATTTTCATTATTAATAAGTTTGCACATTTTATGCAATCCCCGAAGATATTCACCCTCCTTAACAATCTGAGGGGTCAGCCATGCTTTATTATTATTATTATTGATCCCAGACTTGACAAGTTGAAGTGGAAATGTCCTTTCAACCAGCCCCAGAAAATAGAAAAAAGCAATCTCATTAGCATTCATCGTGCCCACCAGCAAGACACTCCAGTCAACAGCCTGAAAGAGTTTTATTAGGCATATTATATTAGCTTCCTTATTAAACTTCCTGATGTACTTATATGTATTGTTAGATTTTATATTTATTTCAGTGTGTAAGGATACCATTTGGACCTGATGATCAGAAATATTGTTATCTAAAGAAATTGATGTTACAGAATCTTGATTAAATGTTGAGAAAATATTATCTATAATTGATTGAGACTTACCACAAATTCTTGAAAAGGACTTAATGAATGATGACATGACATAGCCCCCAAAAATGTTTGTTACTGCTTGAGCATTTCGATCATTCACCTTGGGATCAAAATTAATATTAAAATCTCCACAAAAATGTAACAAGTAGGAAAAAAAAGCCTTAGGGTTAGCTCTTAGTTTTCACTTGAAAACAGTTGGAAATATTAGCCAACCGAAACGTTGTGACAAAGACAATGCATGTCCGAGACAGAAATCGTGTTTGACGAAAACCAGAAAATTGAAACAAGTATAATGCAAAATCCATAAAATATATTTGATGAAAGTAATCTACAATCATGAAGTTAATAACAGTATTTGTATGCAATATCATTACGTACAAAAACACTCTTTAACTAGTGAGTAAAGTGTAATTTCACTTTGTTAATCAACTTAGGCAAGTAAAACATCTTAGAATTGAAGCGTCAAAATCGCAAGAAGAGAGAAAAAACTAGTTAAAAAGGTCGTTGTCTATGAATTATTTAAACAATGTGCCACAGTTGCGGATGAAATTGCCAAGAATCTACTCAATATCTATAAATAATACGACAGTAAACCCGTTGAAACTTACTTTTTGACACTTATGAAAGTCCAGGAAATTGAAACAATTTAAAAAGCATTTTTCAGGCAAGCCTATTACTCCACCTCAGTTGTAGGCTTTTTGAATAAGGCCGCTTGGGTTCTGGCTCCAGGGTGTAAACAGTGCAAGTGCTAGTTTAGTGTCCATAACTAAGCTAAAAAACCTAAAAGAGCTGGAAAATGCTCGACGTTTCGAGGAACAAATCTGCCCCCGTAACAAACAAGGCAACCGGTACTGACATCACCTTATTTATTTTACAAAAAGGTTTTGTTAGAACTGTATAATATACTATATTATGAAATGATTGATTCCTTACTTCTAATCAGGACCGTTCTTGACTGTCTAAAAATACCAGAAGTAATACCAATGCGTTAGGGTGGGTTAGTCGGGATTAGATAGAATTCATCAACTATTTGCAAATATCATAACCCAGATTTTCAAAATTTCATATAAGATTATTATCAGATAATCAATATGCATTTCAGACTAGCAGAAAACCGTCGTCGCTATATATAAATGATTCATAAAATGTACGGAACCAAAGAAAACGACAATGTTATATTAACATTATTATTCGATTTGGCAAAAACTAATCCGCGGAGACGGAATTCGGCTATGCAACCTTGAATATTATGTCTTAAAAACAACTTTATTCTACTTTACCTTAAAGCCAATATCAGCAGAATGTTTTAATTGACATTCACGTTTGTCAACATTAACTTTCTCTGCATACCATATTTTTAACTCGGTTAATAAGTGAAATATAGATTTGCACACACAGTATAATATTTTAGGCGAGATCGGCGATTGATGCCGATGAAGGACTCATGTTTATGCAAGAAATGGTTGAACTATCCAAGATTCAGGCTCAGCAACCCGACCCCACTCCTCAAGTAGTGTCTTTCCCTGTAAAAGATGAAACCACGGGTGACAAAACTGAAATAGTTACAGTTCAGGTTGGGCCAGCTCAGTTTGGCGAAAGATTAAAAGGTAACTCAAATATATTGATTGTGATCGATTCATAGTTAAATAGGATTAAAAAGCTCCCCCTATATTTTTGTGCACAGTGTTACTTTTTCATACAGGAGGAACATATGTTTCTGAGGGAAACAAGTTTCTAAGCTCAGTGATTAATGTTCTAGGACTCTTTTTGTTTTCCATTACTCAGATTGTATTAATAATCGGCTTAACATATAATTTCATAATGAAGCGGGCAATACGTCTAAAGATACAAAATGCTGCTGTACTAAATGTCTTCTATTAATAACACCTAAACCACAAAGTCGTGGTGTTGCCATATTTTTAAATATATCACGTTTTGCTCGTTTAGTCCCATTAGGTACGAAAATAGAAAACTACTCGTAGCTACAAACCCTAGAGTATATTATGACCTATAAGCAAGAAGAAAATGTTGAATTTGCGCAGGGGAATAAGTCAAGCAGTTCAGACCATGGTCAATCTAAAAAGACCAAAGCCCTTCTAAAAGTAAGCGAAAGATGAAGTGGACAGAGGAGAGTTTGACAAACGTATTTTTCAGACTATTTGCATATCTATTTATTTATTTATTCAACGGGCCAGTTGTCCAATATTAAAAACTAAAATAAATCTACGTTCACCTAACCTACAATAAAAATATAAAAAGGTAAATGTCAAATTTTGACTACTAACTAATTTAAGCTACGAACAATTAACAATCAGATTGACATCACATCAAGACTAAACGAAAACGAAATAATTACCAACACAGTAAAGTAGAAGGGAAAATTGAGACAAATAAAAGAGACAGTGTCACCGGGGTTGATCATCTAACACAAAATTTAAGGTTTCTTCTAAAGTTGGTGGGCCCATCAAAGCAGTCAAGATCAGAGGTATACTAATTAACCAATCTTATTACCCTAGGCAAAAAAGCGTCAAAGGCATAGTTAATTCTATGTGTTGGGTTATGAAAAGAAACCGCTTGTCGAGTTTGTCTCGGCTGGACATGACCAACTATCTATTTAGGAAGTGGGGACAATTGCTGCGAGAACGAAGAATGTTATAAAAGAATGACAAATCTTTTTGATTTCGTCTCGTCTGCAAATTGTCCATGTGCAGGGTCTCCTCAATCAGATGATAGTTCAGAGTCTTGATAATTGGTTCCGGCTTGGTTTTACTTAAACAATATATGTCTTAAGATTTTGTGTTGAACTCTTTTAATATGTTGGATGTGTACATCATAATGAGGAGACCAAATACATGAGCCATATTTGAAATGCGGGCGCACAAGGGAACAATATAGTAAACGAATAGAATCGATGCTCTGGAAGTCACCAGCACATCTTTTGATGAAGCCCAACATTTGAAGAGCCTTAGAAACTGTCCCAGAAATATGCGGGATAAAACTCAAGCGACGATCAAGTGTAATTCCCATGTCTCTAATATGCGAAACTGACTTTATAAGGTTATTGTGGATGTAATAGGAGTCGTCAATACTATTCCTGCTTTTATTGAAGCAAATTGAGTAGCATTTTTTGACATTCAAGTCCATATAGTTGTTGTTGCACCAGACAATGAGTCTATCCAGATCCGATTGAAGCCTGAGGCAATCATCTGTGGATCTAACTTTAAGATATAGTTTTAAGTCGTCTGCAAAGAGAAGGAAGAAACTGTGTTGAAAACAAGGTGATATATCATTTATGTATAAGATGAACAACAGGGGCCCCGAGAATGACCCCTGGGACACACCAGACACAACAGGTAGCTCAGTCAATCGAAAGCCAAGGACTTGAACAACTTGTGTTCTCTCAGTCAAAAGCCATTGTAGCAAAGGCCCATCGACCCCAGCCCTCCTTAATTTGTGGATTAGCAAGTGATGATTGACTCTGTCGAAGGCCTTAGAGGAGTCAGTGTACAATGCGTGAACTTGACACCCCATCCTCCAAAGGCCGGGAAAAAATTGTGAATGACAGAATATTTAGCTATGTGGAACAGCCGGCAATGAAACCAAATTGCTCATCAATGAGTTGACCTTGAAGAGAACAAGTCAGAAAATCCCACACGAGGCTTTCAAAGGTCTTTGGAATGGTACTTAAAATGCTGATAGGCCTAAAATTGGGTCACCTGGGAGCTATCTCCTGTTTTGTGAATAGGCGATATATAACTAGTATTCCAGTAGCTTGGAAAGAATCCTGAATGTAGAGATTGATTAAATATAAAGGAAAGGGGGCGTGCTAATAAAAAGCTGAACTGGGGGGTAAACCATCAGGACCTGGACCCTTGCCTGTATCCAGCCCTGACAGCCTAGTGTATATGTCCGATCTAGAAATAGTTAAGCTGTCCAGATGTAAATTATTAAATATCACTTCATTGGGTATATGGCATGTCTTCTTGCTATACATTTCTGAAAAGTATTCAGCAAACAGACCAGCTATCTCTTCCCCAGAGGACCCAGTGACACCCTTATAATTAAGTTCATTAGGAATTTCTACCTTTTTTGGAGCTTACAAACTCTCAGAAATTTTTTAAGTTAGTGGTAAAGGATATCTCAGTAAGCTGAACATAATCTTGGTAATCCTGCCTCTTTAGGGCCTTACACCCAGCTCTTGCATTTCAGAAATTAACATAATCAACATATAAATTTGAGGTAATATAGAGCTCATGTAGTTTTTCTTTTCGATAATTAATGATTTAAGTTCATTGAAAAACCAAATGGGAAACTTCTTTGATGAACATCTTTTTAGTGGTACAAAACGGTCTATACATAAGTACAATACCTCATAAAAGATGTTAATCATATCATTGAGAGATTTATTCAAGAACAAATCATCCCAAACGAAACCGAACATAAACATTGAGACAGCATTATAATCAA
>MU183092.1:155338-165663 GCA_016904865.1 Pissodes strobi | reverse complement strand
ATTTCAAACTTAGGACATGAACAATAAATTTAACCCAAAATTAAAGAGAAAAAAATCTCGATTCAACATTTCTTTTTTCTTATTCCTAATATGTTGTAGAGTAAACATTAGCTTTAATTGTAGCTATGAATCTTATGGCATACCTATTTGGAATTAATTTTCTTGTAACTTCTTCAGGAATTTCTATTTTTCAATATAAACTGCTACTCAAAAAAAAACGAAAAAACACAATTTTAGCATCATTTTTAAATTACTGTAGTTTGAAAGCGAATTGGCGAATATTGATGATGTTTTTAGACCCCAAGAGGTCGTTTCATTGATATTGAAAGTCCATAATCGAAACGTATTTGTCAGTTTTTTAATTGATTCTTTCTGATCAAAAATATCGATTTTTTCTAAAAAAAACGGCCTTTTTATGTAAAAAAGTATGAAATTCTGCTATAGTTTCATTATTCACAATATTTCTGTCGATAATCAATCAATTTTTATTCAAGCACAGCCATCATAATACAGAATGTCCTCATTTTTAATTTTCTATTGTACTAGGTAGAAAAGGAATTCGATGAATCCAAAATTGTATTGGAAATGTTGTTAATACATTCTATCAGGCTATGAAAGGCTGAACGTTTAACAACTGGTGATCAATGGGAAATTGGAAATGGGGACATTTTGTTTTAATTTTGAGACTGCCTGAAAAAAATATTTTTTGATTATGGATGGAAGATTGTTATTGATAAAAGTGTAGTAGAATTTAAGAATTTTTTCCATAGAAAACCCATTATTAAAGAAAAAAAACAAATTTTTTGACAAAGAACTGTAATTTAAAAACTGACAAAGTGTTGCGAGATATTTACTTAAGGCTTCAAATCATGCATATTAGACAATACAATAAATTAAACTTTTTTAGTTTTGCACCACTTACTTCTTCACTTTGTATAATATCTAAATAACTTTGGTAGGGCAAGACGGTTCCTGAAACAAAACTTAAATGGAACGACTTTTCAGTATCTGAAGAGTTCGTCTAGATCCGTCAATTCGTTTAAAAGCTACAGCAACTTAAAAATGATGCTGAAATTATTATTTCATTTGTGAAAACTCACAAACCGTCTCGAGATATTAACTTGGACTTCAAATCGCGCCTATTTTGTAATACAACAAACAAGTACTGACGCAAATGCAACCGCTTAAACATTTACAAGTTTCGGGCTTATATAATATCGAAATATCCTTTTTAGTGTGAAGAGGCACTCAAACGTAAAATCTCAATGAAACGATCTTTCAGGATCTGAAAAGCGTATAAAAATCCTCCAATTCGTTTTCAACTACAGCAATTTAAAAATGATGCTAAAATTGCGTTTTTTCGTTTTTTTTTTGACGAGCTGTTTATTCTTTTTGAGATATTTGCGTAAATTTTTATTCCCACAAATGCTCTATATAGCAGCGGTTCCATGCAATTATTCCTGGCGGTACGCTAAATAAACATAGAATAAACAACGCAAACCAAAAACAAATCAAATAAAATAATCCAAAAAATTCAACAAAACAAATTAAATCATCCAAAAAAATCCAACAAATCCTATAAATATATTAGAAAAAGGATATACTGCACACCTGTTTTGTGATTTTAACTGCAGAATTACGGAATTACCTCGAATTAGAATGATCTACTCTAGATAGATAGATATTCAAATTAGGTGATAGTCGTACTTAAAATAACCATTCTCTTTTGGTGGTACGTCATTAAAATTTTGGGAACCGCTGCTCTGTAGAGTAAATATCGAGTGAATCGGGCGATAGTTGTTCAAGCCCTTAATGCCCATTTATATATAAACTCGTAAAGCTAGCAATGTTGACTTTGGAAACTTCGTAGCTGGTGAGGTTTAGAGTTGCCCAGTTAATTTTTTGGCATTTATTAACAACAAATTGGGAAAGCTTATATCTGATTGATTAAAAAATGCCGATGTGCGTCGTGGTATTACGATATTGACAGCGACCACGTGCTAATACAGAGGTTTTTCATTGGTTGGAACGAACTATGAACATAAAATTTATTATCTCTAAATTTTTGCAAACATCGTCAGAAAAAAGCGAACTTTCCACCAACCCAGTTTATACATTGAACGGAATGATTTGATTAGTTCACCTTGAACTAAAATCTTAACTGCCAACTGAACTTTAATATTGCGAACTTTTCGAGTTTATAAATCCAGTGCTATTTTGTCATTGCATACTTGTCTTCGAATGCAAATATCCATGTTGAATTAGAGCTCCATCAATAGAGAGCACATTTTCAGCGTTCGGTAATGTCATCTTTTTCCTTGCTCTGAAATGTTGACACTCACGTGATCTGCCTATTTAAATGTCAAAATCAAATCACGTGCCTGTCAAAACATGAGAGCAAATCGAGCAAAAAGGTGGCATTACGTACCGAACGCCCCTATTATTGCCTTTTTGATTTAGGCAGATGTTTTTTAGGGAGCTACGACAATAGTGACGTAATCAAAAATAAACAAAAATTACCAAGATATTGCATTTTTTCAACTTGTTAATTCGTTACAGAAATAAGTATAAAACTATATCCTAGCGTATAAAGAAGTGATAGAGCAAGTAATATATTTTAGCTATTTAAGCTTATTTTTAATGTTGTCAGTATTGTCAAAAGTGTAGTAGATCTCTAAAAATTCTTTGCTTCCGAGGAAGTGGAAAACGCTATTTATGCTATGCGCCCGTTGTATCCTGTCCTAAGGAAACAATGTTTAGAATTTATGGATTTAGCGTCTTTTCAAACAACAATTTAATACACTTGATTCCTCAGGCAGGAGCAGTTAAGAGGCAGGGCTTGAATATTGATTAATAATGTACTGAACAGTAGCATGCGACTTACCGATATTTGTTTCAATGTCTCTGAAGGATTTTACATTTCCAGAAGCCCGCTGACGATATTTCGGACTAAATTTGGAATTTCACGGTTTTTATCAATCATGTTTAATTGCATCGACTTTAAACTAAACTTACAAAGCCACATACGACGGAAAAGAACTTCAAATGGCGTATATTTTACACGGCACACGTGATAAAGTAATATGTAGTTTTTTTTATTGTAAAGCTGGGTCTACACTTGAACATTTAGCCAGCGCGAGCCTAGTTCGAGTCGAATAAAATGCGCAGCCAAACTTTTCCGTGTCTGTGGTATTTGGAAGTGAATGGATTGAGACTCAGAAAAATTTCGCGGCATTATACCATGGTTTATAATATTTACAAAATGCATGATATATGTAGGTCAATATTTCTGATGTTTTACCGAAATGGCACAAACAAAAATGGAGTGGCGTCCCGTTAGTTTCTGGAAGGAATCCTTGCGCACTCGGCTCTTGTTCATCCGCCCTAAGTATGCGAGTTAAATTATGTATAAATTTGGATTTAATTAAACCCAATTGGTACTAAGAAATAACATCCATCACAGACAAAATTGTAAATTGTTAATTGAATGAATACTTCTTAATTGCAGAGAAAATTAAAAAGGGGGTCTTGTTATGGGTAGTTTCCAAGCACTATTTCCCTGTGACCCTAAAGTTAAGATATCAGCAATTGCATCATTTGTCACTATTTTGCATACTCTCATAATAATAGTTCATTCACCTATTGTAGTAGTTCAACAGTGTTTAGATATGTCCTAAGTTTTTGATGTAATGAATTATAAACTGCTGTTCACTTGAAACGCCTGCGAAAAAATGTTTATTCGTTTTTAATGTACGTATCTCCGAAAATAAAAAGGTTTTTTAATGTGACTTTTAAAATATTAGGGCACATTTTATGGCCTATCTACCAGGATACCGGGTGTTTTTAATATTGTCCATATTTTGTAGGTACCGGGGGAAGTAAACAAATACTTAAAAATTTTATAAAATTTCATTTATTCCGAAATTTTTTTCTTTTTTTTGTTACATTTAAATGATTCCGAGTTAAAATGTAATAAACAAGTTCGGGAAAGTTTTGATATTTTCAATTTTGTAACTTTTTCAAGGCACAGCTTTACTAATATTTTGTAATTTTGTGGTTGAATTTTTTACTTAAACGTGTGGAATAATTAGGTAAATTAGTAATTTTGTTGAAGTACTTCCAGCATAATGAATAAACAAGTCACTTTTGAAAAAGTTCGGACAAAAATAATAAAAAAATACCCGATTTTGTTTGTATTTACGTTTGACTAATAATCATTTAGATGTAACAAACAAAAAATGAAACAAATGTTTGTACATTTTCGGGACAAATGAAATTATATAACAAAGTAATATTAAAAACACACGGTAGCCTATCAATAGGCACAGGAAATGTGCCCTAATATTTTGAAAAAAGTAAAAATTTTTTTTAGTACATTACACAACAAGACTAAAAATTGAACAATATTTTGTTTGAGGAAATTATACAAAATTAATTTCAGACAGTAATGGCATTTAGCAAAATTGTTGTTGAATGCACAGTACAGGGATCTCGCAAACCAGAAGAGGTACAAAGATGATTAAATTAGAGAAAAGGTGTACCTTGCTGAACCCTACAACGTCATGCTTCGAAATCTAAAAAAAAATCCGATTACTTCCGAAGATATTTGAGAAAACCTGAATTTTCTCGATTTCGATTTAATTTTTTCCGACTTTATTTGAAAAGATATGACAATGCAAGTTTCACATTCCCTTTGCCACTTTTCCTGCTCTTCAATCTGATGATATTAGATTTTCAATCTGACGTTTCATTTCCTAGCAACCATCATCAACTTTATTTTTCTAAATAGTCGAAAAAATTTCTTTTATTCCTAAAAACTTTAATTTCAATTCTAAATCCAACAACATATCGCTCTTTATATTTATCCGACGTTTCGGATAAAAAAAACATCATCAATCATCAACTTGAAAAGCAGGAAAAGTAGCAATGGGAATGTGAAATTTGCATTGTGATATCTTTTCAAATAAAGCCGGAAAAAATAAAAACGAAATCGGGAAAATTCGGTTTTTCCCAAATATCTTTGGAAGTAATCGGAATTTTTTAGATTTGGAAACGTGACGTTGTAGGATTCAGCAAGGCGCAACTTTTCTCTAATTTAATCATCTTTGTATCTCTTCTGGTTTCCGAGGTCCCTTTAGTGTGCGTTCTTATATGGGATACCGTGTATACTGCCACCTTCACAAATAACTAAAATTAAGAAAAAGTCGCATCTTCAGTTGGAACCTTAGCTCGACTCTAATATGTGCAATCTTCGACTTGAAATTGTTCAGCGATTTGGTATTTACATCCGGCTGAAATTGCAACTTTTCAATTCGCAGAAATGGAATTTAATGGCCATTGATAGTGTATATGGTTGATGGATTTCTTCATATATTTTATTTTTAGCTTTCATTAGTGTTGAAAATAGAACCATTGACATATTCACCTTGTAAGATATCTCTGCCTGTATATATCTTCCTGTTAGTATTCAGCAAATATTGCTATATTTTTTTTTTCGCGAGAAGAAAGAAGTTGTTATTTGTTTCGTCTTTCTTAATTACTTTAATTTCTTTTATGTACATTAAATGTATGTACATATATAATTTATTAAATGTACAAATTGCAAGAAATATTTTTATATGTATAATTGAAAGTGTTGTGTAAATAAAAATTTTAATACCTAAAATTAGAGGATTTTATTAAAAAAATTGAAGGCAGACATTTCCAATCAGGGGAAGAAAATAATTAGTTTTCAGTTTGTCAAAAGTCTCCTTTATTGCGTATACTAAACAATTACAAAATATTTATAGTAAAATGAGAAAAACTAGGATAACAGTCAAATAACATAAACTACATTGTTTATTTTGTGACAACACAATGTCCACTTTCAAGAAAATATATTTTTATAATAAAAAACCTCGTCTACTCCTTCGAACATCCAATTCAGGGATTCTTTATAAGTACAGCCTGTGTCACACCAAGCTTGAATTAAAACTTGCGGAACGAGTCACAAATAAACTTGATAAGTTTCTATATTTGAACAGATAACCAAAATTAAAATCTTAAATATTCCAGCCTCATTCGGTTACCATGGTAAACACTAATAACTTAAAATTTCAAAACTCTTGACCGCACTTTGTACCTTAAAGACAAATTTACGTCATTTACGCATTTTCCAGCTATAAAATACAAATTATCGAATTTATATCAATACAGTTTGTACCTAGGGATCAGAAAGTACGGAATTTGTCTATTTCTTAATGAAAATAATACAAGCCATTTTGATAAAGCATTTAGATTGTATAGCTCAAAAAAAAATTTTCACTGGTTATATTATGTTGTAAAAGCATTTTTATTTATATATGATACGAAAACCAGAATTTTTACATTCAGTTTAACTGACTATTGGTACGCTTTTAACTGTTTTTCATTCACGTACCATTATTTCAAAAAAAAAAGATCCAACAAAATTAGACGAAGTCCGAAATGAACTGTTGGTCCACTCTTTGTTTAAAAAAATTGTTCTTAGAGCCTTTGAAGTTGTTTCCAATACTCTTCACACGTTTTGAGAGAGTAAAATGGGGAGGATTTCCCAAATTTGAAAGGAACTGGATTTACGCATCCAAATAATTGTTCTATATATCATACTCTAAAACAGTTATATTTAAAGTTATTGTTAATGATAGGTTTTACCTAGCAACAGTATCAAACATATGCGCAACTGAATATCCCTGTTACGAATATTCACATGCACATGTCTGAAAAAATGCCAAATGGTTTGAGGCCTCAGGTATTTAATTAGGAATAGCAAGTTGTGTACCGTGCCTGTAACATCCCTGAACAAACAAGTCGCCTAAAAAATAAAAATAGCCTACAAGTGTTTTAATCTCTCTGTACCAAAAATTCCAATCCTTTGTTTGAGAAATTGATAATACAAAAGTTTACCATAGGAACCGAACATTTTCATTCATACTGTATATGATACGATCCTTAAGGTTCATTCCAGCCGTCTTAAGTGAACAGAAATTGAGGGATCTCTGTTATTAACTTATTGATGTAAGTGGATAGAAAACCAAAATAAAAACAAATACGATTCCAGTACAGCTCGGTCAACAATCAGCAGTTATATGGGCATAATTGAAATTAAACGTCCCAATCTCTCTTCAATGTTAAAACATTAATGCAATCATACTGTCATTGTATTAATTAACGTTCAAAAACATGTAGCGCGTTTAGTGAAGGCCTTAAATGAATTTTTGCGAACGGACTAAACTATTATGTAGAACCACGGCACATATGCCGTGGTATAACCATGCACTTGTGAAGAGCTCAAAACAGTTTTGGTTAATTTCTAACATTTGTTGATCTTCATTCGCAGGAAACGCCATTTGTTGGCCGTACAATTAGCGTTCCTACAGTTTGAAAATAAGTTAAATTTCATGCGGACAACGTTCGACCCGATTTAACGAGTTTTCAAGACATCAGTTAAACTAAGTATCTTTAACAACACACCATTTGCACTTATTACGACAAAATGAAATAAAATAATTAAAAGTTAAAATACTATTTCTTTGTGGTTTGATTGTATTGTATGTGAAGTTCCTGCATATCTGCCAAAGCTTGTTCTATTTTCCTGGCAAATCTATGACAATCCTGAAACACAACAAAATTGCATGTAATTAGAGGAATATGATAATTTGAACATAGGTTTAAAAAAAAATTCGGAAGTATTTGTTTCAATTTATTTGGTATGACGGTAATTCAGGGACGTATACAGAAATATGTTCTGAAGGGGACAAAGTCTCTGTGATACACTACCCTAAACTAAACTAACACAATTAATTTTCTTTAAAATGTTTTAACAAAAATAAGAAAAATCTATCAGGTTTCATGGCTTTTTTCAAAGTCAGAAAAATAAAAATACTAAAATATAAATTAAAAAATATATAGAAATTTATAATAAAATATCAAGTCGTCTCTATTTCTCTGTAAGTTAAGTAATCCAAAATGTCGTTGGCATTTAAAGATATTACAAATTAGCGATTATAATATAGCGCAATGCCGATTGATAAATCATGCTGGAAATTCTGAGAGTTGGTGGATACCTATCGGACTTTCAGATATTTCGGATTTCGGAACCATATTAATCGAGTATATTAATTACACATACATACATGGCTCAAGTTCACCGCCAAGGGATTAACCAAGTTTATATGTTGTCTCTATCGCCCTCCAAGCGATAAAGCCTACCAAAGCTTTTTTACAACACTACCTACCAATTTTGACTCAATACATGTCGATCACCCCAATTCAGAAATAATCGTTCTGGGAGATTTCAATGCCCACATCACAACAAAACCGACAACGAAGGTAGGGAAGCTGAAGCATTTGCCATCAGCTTACTCAACTGGTAGACGAACCAACTCGAATCTCAGAGAAGAGCGAATTCGCCGCCCTCCTGGATCTTTTTCTAACCACCAATCCCGACCAGTACACAATGACAGTTGATCCGCCATTAGGTACTTCCGACCACAAACTTATTACAACGGTTTGTGAATTTGCCACTTCTACAGAAGGATCCAGCAATGCCTCGCAATATTTGGTATTACAATTCTGCAAACTGGGACAATCTAAGGGAGTTCTACCTAGATTTTCCTTGGTTCGGCGTCTGCTTTGGCACTGACGACACGTCAGTCTGCTGCAAAGAGATTACGCAAATAATCTCAGGAATGGAAGCATACTTCCCAAATTCCATTAAGTTACCGTCAAAAGGAAAGCCCTGGTTCGGCAGAAGATGCGAAATAGCTGTAGGTAGGAAACAGCAAGCCTACAAGTGCTGGTAACAAAATCAGACCGCCGAAAATTGCAATTATTTTGTCGAAGCGAGAAACGAATGCAAACGTGTGCGACGAAACTAAGGACAAACACAATCAAAGGATCAGGAATAAACTTTTGCAATGCCCCAGTGGCTCCAGGAATTTCTGGTCGTTACCAACGGCAGTAAGTAATAACTTTACAAAAACGTCTCTCCCACCTTTGACAGACGAACGTGGCATCACCGCGACTACAGCCATGGAAAAAGCAAACATGCTCGCCAAAATGTTTTCATCGCATTCTATCTTAGACGTCCCCCAAGGCAAGGCTCTCCCCACCATGTTGAACAGCAACACTACCATGGCAGAAGTCAAGTTTCATCACCGTGATTTTCGTAAAATCCTTAAAGAACTGCGCCAAGGAACCAACACCCGTTTTTTCCAGACTTTTTTGTCTGTCTTACCGAAAAGGGGTTTACCCATCTTCTTGGAAAGTCGTTCGAGTGCATCCTGTTCCAAAAAAGGCAAGAAAACCACGCCCTCAAACTATCGTCCAATTGCGTTGCTTCCGATAATCTCCATAGTTATGGAACGTGTAGTCAATCAGCAACTACTCAAGTACCTTGAGAACAATAGAATAATCAGCGATAATCAATACGGCTTTCGCAAAGAGAGATCGGCTGGAGATGTATTGGCCTATGTCACTCATATAGAGTAGGAGTAGGGCAATTGAGAACTACGGAGAGTCTCGAGCGATTGCATTGGATATTTCGAAGGCAGTCGACAGAGTTTGGCATGACGGATTGCTCAACAAACTGCCAGGACTTCCAGCCTCTCTCTGCAGCTGGCTTGCCAGTTTCCTTAAGAACCGATCTCTGCACGTTGTAGGATGGACACATTTTTCAGACACATTCACCATGGCGTGCCTCAGGGTGCAATACTTTCACCAACTCTGTTTCTCATCTATATTAATGACCTGCTGACCGAAACGAATAATCCTATTTACAGTTTCACAGATGATAGTACCCTTGTCTCCCAATTTAGATCAGAAAAACCTTTACCAGCGACTGAGACTTATTACAGCAATTACCCAAGACCTGGAGAAAGTTCAAACTTGGGGCGACAGAAATTTGGTCCAGTTCAATGCAGCAAAGTCCCAAGCAGCCACGTTTACCAAGTGGCCAATACGGCGGGCCCTGACATCATTATGGCAGAATCGACCATTCCTTCTTCCTCGTCAATCGGACTACTGGGTGTCTCGGTCAATGTCCTGGCATGACCACGTTGTTAACATCGCAAAATCAGCCTCCCAGAAGCTTGGTGCGCTATTTCGCAACAAAAAACTGTATACACCGCAGCAGTTGCTCTTGCTCTACAAAGCGCAAGTAAAACCGTGCTTAGAATATTGCTCACAGATCTGGGGTGTCGCACCAAAGCACACCCTAAAGCTGGATTCCACTCAGAAGAGAGCTGGGCGTCTCGTCGTTTCTTAATGTTAAACTGAGTCTGGTATACTAATTTTAAACCTACTTC
>MU183092.1:129131-140338 GCA_016904865.1 Pissodes strobi | reverse complement strand
TTCTGTTTTTTTTGTTTGTCTTTTTAAGCTGTAAGATTCTTTGCTTGTGTATGCTGTTCTGCTTCCTGTATTTGCAAATTAAACTACATTGGTTTTTTATCCGGTTTCTCTGCTTTTTTAAAACTGATTTCAGGTTAGACATTTCTTCCTTTAAAGTTATAATTTCATCTTTTAAATCTGGTTTTAAACTGCTCGAAGCTACATTTTCATCAATCAAATGCTCTTCAGATTTCATTTTCTTCGGACTAAAAAAGAAACAATTGCTAAAAATGTTATTAAATAACAATCCAACAAAGCGTGACATACTTGGGCTCCAAGGAAACCATCTCTCTGGCTTTTCTTTTCAATTTGTTGGCCACATTATGCAAATTTAGTGTTGGCACTGACCCAGGGAACAAACTATAAAATTAGGAAGATTAGTACAAAATTTAAAAAATACCATATAAAAATAACATACCCTTGACTGAACCGATTCTTGTTTCTAAAACGCTGACTTTCAAAATGATCAGAACATAAAACATATGTCTTATAAAAGTAATCGGGTCCTTTTGTTTTTAACAGTTCATCTAGATCCAGTCGTTTGCAAGCTGTGATCCATTTCTTTAAACTAAAATTTAATTCGACAAAGTCAATATAATATAAATGAATCGCAATAATTGCATTAAAAACATAAATAAATATAAAATAGCGGAGGTTTTGCTCGACTTGATTAGTTCTAATTCTACTTACACGTCAATGTTCTTGGGCATTCTGAAAAATGATTTCACTTGACTTTGCTGTTTGTAATTATTACAGCCATAAACTGCGCATACCGAACCAAGTTTATAATGCAATATTTTGTCCATATTTTATAATAATATATAAAACACACATATAAAGAATACACAAATCAATTGAACTTAAAATAATCCGTGTTGACCACCATGAACTTCATACGTCGCTTGTGTAGTTTTCAACTCCTGCCGCCTGGCGCTACCGTCGATACGACGGCCAAATATCGTAACGAGCTGCACGTATTAACCTTTTGAGAGTATTTGGTTAGTCCGTTTGAGAAAGGCACCGTGTGCCGAAACACGTGTCACGGTTAATAAAAATAAATTGTGGAAATTTTTAAAACTTCGTTGTTTTCCTTTCAAAAATTACAAACTATTCCAAGGCAATTATCTCAAACGCATCCCGATAGAATTTCTCCATGTTGTAATACGCTTAACAGTCCTTAAATCTGCCGTTAAATGATTATATAATTTCTAACCCTCATAAATTAGCGACTTTCTGACCAGGGTGGTTCTTGGAAGTGGCAGGGGCAAATCTAGGGCCTGATGGATATCATGCAGGGAACGGGGGCCTTGAAGTTCAACAGGATTTTTAAAAATGAGTGTTGCTGTTTCCAATATGAAAAAGAGATGTTACTTAGAATTCTCTGAGCCACGAAGTGCGGTCTACAGGTTTATCTTCGATGTATTTTTACTATAGATCGTACTGCCTTTTTTTGGAGGATAAAGATGATGCTTAAGAGACCTAGGTCAGGGTTACCCCAAAATGGTATACCATATCGACGGTGCTACTCAAACAGAGAGAAATAGACAGACTGCTCCAGCTGGTTACCCAGCTTTTCTCTAACCACCTTCACAGCAAAACAACCCGACGACAGCTTTCTACTGAGAGTCACTATGTGGTCTTCAAAAGGTCGCTATCTATTTGTATTCCCAGGAATTACTGATAAGTGTGCTGGGTAGGAGGTCCCCATCCATCAGCAAACCTGCTATATCAAACTTAAACCCAACGATGCGGGTTTTACCTAGGTTTAGGCAGAGGCGGTTCGAGTTGAAGCTTTAAATCCGTTGTTATTGTGGCCTTTAGTCCCAAAACATCCCTATAGTGTCGTCGGCAAAAAATGTAAAGTCACCAGATATTCAGGTTAACAAGGTCATTGATGTAAACCAAAAATAATATAGGTCCCAAAACCGAGCCCTGTGGAACCCCGCAGTCAATCCTTAAAGTAGAAGATCGCATCCCAGAGTGTACAACAGACTGGTACCGGGCCTCGAGGTAAGATGAAAACCAAGAATGAGCCACGCCACGGACCGAGAATAACAACTGCAGAGAAGCGACAAAAGCCGTCGGCACCTTTGAAGTTGGAGGGCCTAGTTGTCATGACAGATGACCGGTTTAATACACTGAGAGAAATGTAATGAAGGGAAAAGAAATTCTATACACCGATAAAACATGTAATTAATTACATGTTTATTATTTACTTAATTAGAAATGTATTATGAATAGTAGTTATCTCTTACAGTAAACTCTGAGTTAAACCGTTAATTAACTCAGAGTTTACTGATTTGTCGCGTTCGAACCTTTTTGAAGTGAATACTTCTTTGGTTTCAAGAGAGTGATTTTTCAAGGTCGCATCACGACATGGTTTATGTTTTCGTCTCGCGTTACGATATTTTCGTATCGTAGATTGGACGACTAACCCAAACTAACCAAATTTACTAAAATTGTTTATAGCGTATCGGAACCGGCTCAAATAAGTAAAATAAGTTGAGACTAAGTGTAACTAACCCAAAGTGGATTCGACGACTAACCCAAACTAATCAAATCTATTAAAATTCATTATAACGTATCGGAACCGCTTCAAATTACTAAAATAACTTGAGAATAAGTGAAACTAACCGAAAGTTGAATCGACGACTAACCCAAACTAACCAAATCTATTAAAATTGGTTATAACGTATCAGAACGGCTTTAAATGACTAAAATAAGTTGAAACAAAGTGAAACTAACCGAAAGCTGAATCGACGACTATCCCAAACTAACCAAATTTATTAAAATTCATTATAACGTATCGGAATCGGCTCAAATAAGTAAAATAAGTTGATACTAAGTAAAACTAACCGAAAGTTTATTGGACGACTAACCCAAACTAACCAAGTCTATTAAAATTGAAAAATATTGGAAAATAAAACATGCTTATTCCTTCCACTTCCTTGGAACGACACCCACGAAATGCACACGCATTACCAGGCATAATGTCTTCGAAGATAAACACAGTTCACAATAGTATATTACATAACGAGAATCGTAAGTAGCTTATTACAAACAGATCGCCGAACACCGCGTTTTTTTTTTCTTATTAGTTTTTTTTTAATTCGCTTTCTAATACTTTTATCAACTGTCCGAATATTTTTTTAGTTATTTTTTTCCTATTTGGTTTTATAATAGGTTTATTAACTTTCCGAATAATCTTTTATATTCTTTTTTTTTTTATTTTTTTTTCTTCTTTCCTTTTATAATACTTTTATTAACTTTCCGAACATTTTTTTACGTTTTTTCAGGACTTTTCCATTTTCAACAAAAAAAAATCTTTTCAATTTTTTCGAAAATTTTTGGGTATCCGGGAAGGTGGGGGTATAATTCTCACCCCCACCGATGACCCCGTGATCATCGCATCAGATTTTCCGTTCGAGGCTCCGTTGCAGAGATATCGGCAAAAAACCCTTTTTCCCCCAAAATCCCCCTTAAATTAGAGCCCCGGTCCTCCCAAATGTTCAAAGATAACCCCCATGGGGCGCACCTACCATAAAAATTTCGACCCCGTAACCATTTTCGTTCTTCCGAAATTAATTATTTTAGTTTTTTCTTCTCCCCCCTCTCCTGGCCGAACGGGAGGGGGGGAGGGGGTCCAGTTTTCGTCCAGGATCCTCATTTTACCCCGGCTACATGTCCTGAAAATTTCAGCCCTCTAGATATACTGGAACATGCTTATTTAAAGGGGCACTTTGATAAGCGTTTCATTCTTTCTGACTTTACCATCGCTAAAGAAGTCGCTTCAATAATAATTAACACACAAACAAACCAAAGGAAACTGGCGTTCACGCAAAAATTTTGTCGTCGACGACTGTACTAAACAAATCTCGGACTAAATTAAACTGACAAACACGTGGAGATGACAGTTGGCCGGTTTACCTCCCACTCCAAATTTTTGGGCGGGATTAATGTTGTCGCTTCTCTGCGGTTGTTGTCCATGATCCACACAATCAAACACATTGGACAGATCACAGAACATCGCTGCCGATATATCGCCCCGATTCAACTCAAGAAAACTGTAGATGGCATCATGAGTAGAACATAATGTCAATTTTCCATTACTACAACTGTTGAGTAGTTTATATGCCGTTCACCTTAATTATCAAGCATGCATACCACATATTTCGCAGTAATAATCCGCAGTATTTTAGTTATAAAATATATACACAAATATACGCCAAAACCATATACAAAGCAAGCATCTAAAAGAGGTATTAGTCAAGGTTGCTTGCTAACTAAATTACCGGGGATCGTATGATTCTTCTGTAAATACCCATTCCCAGAGGTGGGACATCACAGCTGCGTCTCCCCTATAATTTTTAAAATTAAACATTTATTGGCAGGCATGGCATGTGTTCCTTAAAAAAAAACTAACAGCAAAATCTTATATAGATACGTCAGACTTATTATAGAAAATACATATTATCTAATGTTTTCACATTTACACACAAAAATATGACTACAAATTTTCATGAAATTCCAGCAATAAAAAGGAATTACACAAAAAGTTGCATAGTAAAATATGCTTATTTCGATACTTTAGATAATATTCAATGTTCAGGGATAGGAAATAAACAACTAAATGGAAAAAACCGCTACATATCCGAATAATTCAGAATTTGAGCACTCGGATTCTCCAAAAAATCTATGGGCTCTTAAGCTGAGAGATACATACCATTATAATATGCAATAATCATGTTCTGTCTTTTTCCCTTTAATAAGAGGTGATATCAACGCGCTTTTAATTCTACTGTTTAATGATACTAGACTTCAAATAAATAAATAAATAAGATAAAGCAAACGAGATAATATTATATTTGAACTATAATCATTTCAGCATTTGGTATTTAAACCCTTGAACTCCCCCTTAATGACAAATTTAATAGGTTTGTACAAACTATAATCAATTTAATGAAAATTCTAAAACGGGACATATTAAACAAAATAACAAAAAAAATAAGCTGGTTCAAAAGGGAAATTTATCAACTGAACCACTGAGACTTTTGAGTGAGATGTATGAAAGTAGACCTTCAGAAGATTTGCATGATCATATAACAAACAACATTCAGAAGAATGCAAAAAATGCTAATGCCAATTTTATAAAAAAAACTCCAATAGATTTGCTAAATATTCCTGGAAAATAGAATAATCAATAAGTACATAGAAACTACCCTAACATCAGTAGAATCTACTGTATTCTTCCCGAATACAGCTAAAAATATTATCTCTCAAATGTCAAACTCAATTAAAAAGACTATCTTAAATCATCAAAATATCTCCACAACCTTTTCCTCTTAAGAAGTATGTCCAATTATAGTAAGAGACATCATAAATCGTGTAAAAAAAATAGAAGTGCTAGAGATATTTATGATCTATTAAAATATCTTTAAATTATCCTCTATCTTCATTTACTAAAGTAATGAACTGGAGTAAGAATAACAGAAAACATGCTTTAAAATGAAAAAAATTATACCAGTACCAAAAAAAGAGGATTTTAACGATTCAAATAACTTTAGGCCAATTGCTTTGATTCCTGTCCTATCTCAATTATATGGGAGCAACCTGTTTTTGGTTTACTTAAAACTGTTTTGATTCTCTTAAAACTGTCATACTTAGTTTGTAAGTTGTTATCTAATCTGATTTTACTTTTCTGTCTATGTATTTGTAATTTATATTTGTATTTATATTATTTAACTTTAACATGAATTATTGTGATAAGTTTACCTTTTGAACGTCCATTATATGTATCTTTTTAAATAATTGAAAGTTTGTGTAAAAATGGCTGTATTTGGAACACAAGTAAAGAAATTGAATTCTTCAGATAGAATATCCGAACCTTAGAAATTTCATCTAAAGAAGGAACACATACTTACTATGTTCAATTAGAAAATTGTCTGTATAATTCTCACGTTACGGTTGTTACTACAATTTTAAAGGTCATTTGTCCATGTTTATTAATTACACAATTGTGGTCTTGGATGAACTCTTAATTGCAGAGTTTAAAAAGTACAACTAGATCATAAAGCAATCTGTGGATACTAGAAGCTTATAAGCAAATGTAAATCAAGATTGACTTACCAAGAATGTTCTGCATTAAACCCTAATCTACCATTGCTTCCTATACACAACGTAAACGACTTATCAAACCACCTGTCGTATCCTCTTCCATGAAGTAACACCTTTCCATAATGGTCCAATTTCGACGGATCACTCTTAAAACGGAAATAAATAGTATTTAGTGGGATTACAATTTGATGGTCCTGGTTTTAAAATTAGTAAGTTTTATTCAATTAATTATGTGAATAAAAGACATTAACAATGCCTAACAATTAAAAAATGTATTTCAAATTATGTTAACGAAAAAAACACATGGACTCTAAGAATTTGCCAACCACTTAGATATTGAACAATTTGGGCACGACAGGCAGAAGTAAATATAGATCTCATCGAGAAAGTTCAAAAACGATTTTTAAGGTATTTGTATATAAGAAAGCATAACGCTTACCCATACTACTTGGTGTCATACAGGAGCATGTTTGATGCTTTTAACTTTGTATCGTTGGGGCAGAGAAGGAAAATGCAGGCTGTTTTTTTTGTGTACTTTGTTGTAAATGGCTCTAAATTTAGAGATTTCTCACGTTTAATTACATAAAATTTCTGATTCCTAAAGTTCGTTTACTGTTAAATTATAGAGGACTTTTTGGGACAAGTGAGAATGACTGTTCCCTATGAATAGTCCAATGAAAAAGTGCAATTTATTATTAAAAAATAACAATATAGATATTTTGAACATCAGTGTTGGAGGGATCAGGTCTTGACTTTTGCCTAGTGCTGCCTCTGTCTCCTAGTCTGTAAGTGTTGCTTAGTTTAGGTGTTTAGTCATTTTTTCTATTGTTGATCCTACTTGTAATTACATTTTGTATTGTAAAATATGTTTGTTGGAAATTATTATAAATAAATAAATAAATAAATAAACATTAAATATGTAAAAATATTGGTGTTACATGCCCATATAAATAAAAAGCTTTTTAGTATCACAACATTATGTGATAGGTAAACGATATTCTGTGACGAAGGACAAATAATAGACTCAGCGGGGCGCCCGACTATTTACAAATGATAAATTAATGTAATAAGGAGCTAATAATTATAAAAAGTATATTTTATTTAATTTACTGCACATTTTGAAAAAACATCTACACTTGAAGCTTGAAGGTAGATCTAAAAAAAGTTGTTGGGGACATATTAATTTTTGCCGTTGATTTTGATTGAACCAGAAGTCAAAAATGAAAAAGTCCCAAAATGTTATAGTTGATCATTGATACTTATTTACAAAATACATAGCCAAATAAGAAAGTGGTAGGCTGGCCATCGAAATGAAAAGCAAAAAGCTACTGAACCTACTACCGATGCAGGATACCGCTATGGGTGATAATTTGTCATATAGTCATATTGATAGCTGATATCGTGAGGAAATTAATCTAACAAAACAAACAGCACATTTCCGCGCATCTTCAAAGAAGCTCTTCATATATATTTTGAAACACCAAATCAGTGTGACTTTTGACTTGAAAAAACACTCCCAGTAATAGAGCATTAGCTCCTCTACTTGATCATAGTGCCTCTTTGGAGTGAAAAAAGCCTTTTTCTGAAAATTCAATTTGTAACAGTGCGCAAAATTTGCCTTGTCATCACCAAAAAAAATGTTTATTTACAACTTTTTTCTACAAAAACATCTATTTAAAAATTTTTAAAAAGTATCAAAATAGTTATTTTCCTAACAAGTGCGGAAAGTGATACTTTCCCGCACGCGATTGACGGTACCCGAATGACGCGAAGCGGAGTTCGGGTAAGCAGTCGAGTGCGCGAAAAGTCAAAGTTGACACTGTCAAATGATGTTGACATTCAGAATAGTGCTTTATTATTATTATTATCTCGTAAATCGAAAAGATTAAAGGTGGATTTACACAGACAAATTAAGTTAAGTTAAACTAAAGTAACGAATCTCAAGGTGAATTATTACTGATTATTATGAATACAACTGACTAACCCAAACTTGGGCAGGAGTAACAATTTCTTTAAAAACCCAGGGTTC
This sequence comes from Pissodes strobi, assembly GCA_016904865.1. NCBI lineage: Eukaryota > Metazoa > Arthropoda > Insecta > Coleoptera > Curculionidae > Pissodes > Pissodes strobi. The sequence goes on along the minus strand of MU183092.1, from coordinate 132,156 downwards.
ATCTGGCCCAGATGATAGTACCCTGTAATGGTCCCTGCCTAGGGTACAGGTGAAGAAAAGGCGAACGGTCCGGAAAACCAAAGAGGTCAAGGGAGCGGAAGAGCATTTTCAAAAAACGGAGTGGTTGCCCCGATAGTCCAGTAACTTAGAGGACGAAAACCTTGAAAGAAAATTCCCTGGCCCTCCAGGTTGGAGGGTTGAGGCACTAGGCCAACTGCCTAGTACTCGCAAAAGATGTAAAATGTTAAAAAACCCAATCAACAGCCTCGCAAGCGGAAGGAACACCAAAGACGAATCAAGCAACGAAAAAGGATAATGAATTTTGGCACATGGAATGTATAAGGTATGACTCGCAAGGTCAATGAAATAGTAAATGAAATGAATAATATGAGAATCGACGTGGCGGTATTAACAGAGACCAAGAAGAAGGGTAAGGGATCCGAAAACTTGGGGCAGTATGATCACTTATACAGTGGAGTAGCAAAGGAAAAACGTACACAACAGGAAGTGTCCATGTTGGTCAAAAGGAAGTGGAGAAAGTATATCACCAACTGGGAAGCAATCGACGAGAGAATGATGAAGCTAAATGTTACTATACACGGATATAGACTAACAATCTTTGGTGTATATGGAGTTAATGAGGATGCAAATGTAGCCATGAAAGATAGTTTTTTTTTTGAGAGGTTAAACACAAAAATTACCTCAGTCAGTGCATCCAGGGAAGTGATAATTCTAGGAGACCTTAATTGCAGGAGAGGAAGGAGAAGACAAGATAACTTCATAGGTAAATATGGAGAGGAGACTGCCAACGATAACGGAAACAGACTAATAACACTCTGTCACCAGGTGCGATTACAGATCCAGAATGGCTTCTTCCAACATCGCGAAATACACACGTATACATGGATTCAACCCACCAGAAATCTAAGATCAGTTATTGATGACTTGATAACAAAACAAAGAACAAAATTAAAGATACAGGACGTGAGAGCGAAAAGGAGAGCAACATGTGGAAGTGACCACTACTTTCTTGAGGCAAAAATACTTTTCCCATATAGAAGTCAAAACAAAAATCAACTTGAGAATGAGGATGAGAATAGACAGCAAGAACTAAGATATAATCTGAGAAGCCTCGAACAGGATAGTGTCAAATACCTATACAAAAAACGACTAGACATACAGCTGAAAAAAAAGCTCAATTCGAAACCCCAGAAGAAGAATATCATTTCCTGAAAAATAGTTTATAGACCGCGGCTGAAGAAGCGCTGGGTATAGTGGAACGAAAGCAAGATCGAAGAAAACCCTACTGGTGGGATCAAGAGATAGAGCATAAGTATAAGATCAGAAAATAGTAGACAAGAGTACAGACGGTCTCAGATAAATGTGATAAGGCTCATCACTCAGATGAGCACAGAAGGTTGGAAAACAATAAAATCTATAAGACGAGAGACTACCAGAGATATCATATCACCAATAACAGCCGAAGAGTGGGATGCACATTTTGAGAAACTACTTACAGAAAAACGAGCAACAATCAAACGACAATCTTGAACAATAGGATCTCCACTAACACTGGCAGAGATAAAAAAGGTATGTACGACACTAAAAAATGGGAGAGCAGCAGAACCAGGAAATATCCCAGCAGAGTTGATAAAGTACGGAACAGAGAAGTTGTACCACAGACTACGTAGCCTATTTCAAAAAATATTTAAATTGTCACGAAGGTCCAGACGAGTGGAGAATCTCATATATATCCACCATACATAAAAAAGGAAGAAAGGACAACTGCGATAACTATCGGGGAATCTCAATAAATAGCTCTTTTAAGTCAAATATATGGCAAAATTATCAGAAATAAAATAGAAAACGAATATCAAGATATGGAAGCAGAAGAACAAGCGGGTTTTAGAGCAGGTAGATCTACCTCAGATGATCTCTTTTGCGTTACTCAATTAACTGAGAAAAAGTAGCATTTGGTCAAGAACTGCATTTACTATATGTGGATCTACAGTGGACAGTGTCCCGTTGAGCCTTCTCTGGGAAGCGCTAGAGAGAACAAATATTAATGTAGGACTAATCAAACCCATAAAAGCTTTATATGGCAAATCTGAGGCTAAAGTTAAAAAAAGAGATAAACTGATTAAAGAATTTAGGGTCACAAAAGGTTTTAAACAAGGGTGTTTTATTTCGCCTACACTATTCAAGATCTACTTAGAACAAGTACTGAAGCAATGGAAAAGAAAATGTCAGTAAATGGGTATTCCTTTGCACGATAGTACTCTCTAGACGATATGTTTCGCCGACGACCAAATAGTAGTGGCACAGGATTACGAGAAGCTGGAATACATGACGAGAAAACTAATAGAAGAGTACAAAAAGTGGGGATTGGAAGTAAACCTGAACAAAACTGAATATATGTGCGTAGGTGGACGAAGCCATGATTTAGTTCTCAACAACGGACAACACATCAAAGCCTGCCATGAATAGGCAGGTCTCAAAAAAACACCCGATGGAAAACTGGAAGGAGAGCAATATCACTGATGAATGGGGTGGGATAGAAACTTCTCAAATAAAAACAAAAGGCTTATTTACAATACTATCGTAAAAAGTATTATAACATATGGTTCAGAAGTTTGGCAAATTAAGGAGAGAACGGAGGGGATGCTGTGTGCTACAGAGATGGATTACTGGAGAAGGGCTGCAGGAAGATTAAGGAGAGAAAGAGTCACCAACCAGAGAATTAGAGAAATAATGGAAGTGGAACATACCATAGTCGATGACATTTTAACAAAACAACTAGTATGGTACGGTCATGTGCAGAGGATGGAGGAGAACAGATTGCCTAAACAGGTGTTAATGTGGAACTCAGCTGGAAGAAGACGACGAGGAAGGCCAAGAAAGAGCTGGAGAGAAGGAATCGATAGTGAAATCAGAGATAGATGCCTGGACGAGAACTTGTGGGCCAACAGAGACGAATGGTAATTGGGTATCGGAAGACGTAAAAAAAAAAAAAAAAAAAAAAAAA
>MU183092.1:101313-129031 GCA_016904865.1 Pissodes strobi | reverse complement strand
CTAAAGTAACTAATCTCAAGGTGAATTATTACTAATTATTATGAATACTAATGACTTAAAACTTTGACGTCTTGATGACATACCTTGGTTGTCATAGCAAATCTTTGGTTACCATGCCAAAACATCTGACACAGCTTAGTTTAATTGTTATGTGAATTGATAAAAAAAATCATTGAAATTAATGTTAAAATTGACATTTTTATTTTCCCGCACTAGTGCGGGAAAGTGACACTTTCAAAACTAAAATGCGTGCGGGAAAATGGGTAAAAACGCACGGTCGTAGAAAAAAATAATTGTCCTTTTTCAAAAACATAGTGATTTTAGGTTTTTGTGACTAGCAAATATCAAAGGTAATGAGAATTTGCAAATTTTGAATTTTTTTACATGTCTAGAAAATTTTGAATTGTTAATTCATGTCTAGCTAATATTAACTCTTTTTTAAAATATGATCTTTTGAACCAAAAAATTACTTCACATAATAATTATTCCCAATTAAACAATTGTTTAATTATTATTCTTGATATTATCTAGTCACAAAAGCCTAAAATCCCTTAAAAAGAAAATAAAAATTATTTTTCATATACCTACTCTTTAATAATATTTAAAGTGCGGTAGAGGGCAAAAGATGATTTTTTAGAAAAAAGTTGTAAATAGACATTTTTGTTGGTGATGACAAGGCAACTTTTGGCCACAATTACAAATCGAATTTCCAAAATATGTTTTTTTCGCTCCACCCTAGGACACGTTCATTAGAGCGAGTCGTCTCAGTGACAGGTGGCCAGGGGGTTAAAGTGGGTGGATGGGGTTGGAGAAAAGGGCCATTTAGGTCTAGTCACAGGGCTTCCCCCCACTTTTATGTCTACTACTAGTACTACTGTACTAACACAATCCCAATTTTTAATTATTAAAATATATATTTGGCCATCTAAATTTCTACTTTTGAATGTCAAATAAGGTATAATTTTATTTGGTAACACTTTCTAATTAACAGAAAGCCAAGTTTTAGGATATATAAATAAATACAACACCTCTTAAGCATTGAAATACTCGTTTTTTACAAAGCTTATAAATATTTCTAATTAATGTAAATAAATAAAAACAAGTAGCGACAATCAAGGCCCCCTTTTCTATTTTTTCATACCTGAAATGTGCTTACAGTGTTTGTTAGACATCAAAATTGAATTAGCATTAGCTGCGCTGGGCACCACGTCGATAAGCAACAAACTATTGAAAATTATTTAAGCCACTACTTTGGACTCTGATTAGTCACTGCTAAATTGATGAATGTTTCGAATATCATACATCTGCTAATATCATACTGACAATGACACATTCAAGATACGTTAATTTAACGAGCGAATAAAGTGACTAATCGATGTTCAAAGTAGTGACCCTTAATACATCTTAGTATCGATCTCAGTTACACATAATTTTTAGATTGTCATAAGATAATAATAGCATATGCATAAGAATTTAAAAATGCAAATTTAAATTAGGCCATTTATATGTCGACCTAACAGAAGACAAGATAAGCATCAACTTTTATCTTCTTATGCCATGTTCTTATGTTCGACCAATGAAAATGCTGAATGCTATTGCAATAAAAATACATAAGCATTTTAAAAGACACTTAAAATATTGTTCATATTATTGTTTCCCATGTGCAAATTTCTTATTATTCTTGAAACATTGCTATAAAATATATCAAAATTTCATTATGAAAAGTATCATTTGAACGAGTTATGACATTCATGACCGTTAAACAAATATGACAATTGAATAATTCAAAAGATTTGCAGAATTAGAAACTGAAGGAATGAAATTTGTTAGTGATAAATAGTTGTCCAGCCTAGACTATAAATAGCCGAATCACTCGGAGACGTTGAATACTTCCAGTCAACGTAAATACGAGAGATGGAGACCCAAATTCCTGAACGCAGTGTTGCTGAAAAGCGAATGGAGAAGACATCCATCTGCAGAATTGCAACAAATAAAACTCTGAAATATTCAAAGAGTCGTCTCCTATTTGCTGGAATAGGCAAGGGTAACTTTCAGGGATTACTTACAGCGAGAAAAATCGGGGGAAGGTGAATACTACCCATCTTAACTAATAGAATTCCACAATCAAAATAGGGGTTGCACGATGTGGAAAACTCTACAATGCTGGTAATGGACGATAATGCTCCTATTTACAAGTGTTTTACTGTTGTGCAAAACATCACATTCCCCTGATCCGGTCCCTTATAGATATTACTTAACTTAACAGTAAAAAAGTTTTAAAAAACGTAGTTTATGCCAAAAAGAAAGTTATTTTCTAAACTATATTACTTCGGAGTAAGTCATGAATATCCTCAAATATACTAGTTTTTTAATGGAACGCCTTCGTTTTAACATGTCAAATTCGTACGTCATTTGTAATCAACAATAAATTTGTAGTTTTTATGACCAAATTTTATTGGCAGCTTTTCAACAGTAGTCTGTGTGTCAAGGATCCGGTGAATATTTAATCTGTTCAAATCAAATGATTTTCATTTTAGAAAAAAATATATCATTAACGTGGCAACAGTATTAACTACTAAAGTAAATAGAAAAATAAACCATAACTAGACAAAGAGTTCAACATACCATGTCAAATTCGTATGGAAAGTCGTCTAAAACAACAACAAATGCAGATTTTTCGATAGCGTCCAACGATATTTTATTGATACCCTTTGAGAAGTGCATCTGCCGGACGTGGGCCCAGTGTGTCCTTATTCCGGCAGTTAAAGCGGCTAATTTCTCTTCACCAGGTTGCGGTTCAGACGGATCATTGAGAATTTGGTCAATTTGCCTTAAAACAAACATTTCGTTTAATACATCGATTATACATGTCAACATGTATATTAAAATAATTTTTGTCGCTTTAATATGGGTTAGATCTAACTACTATTTTGTACCATAATAAGATCGACAACTGACAGAGTATCAGTTACATGTGAATATTGATTCCAAATAACCAACACCGACTAAGAGACAAGGCCAAAATACTAAGTTGTAGCGTCATCATACAACGACCTGACAGCATAATCAGGAACATTCCCGGATATTTTATGTGCATTGTGCTACTAAATAAAATAAATATTGTCATAAATACCTATATAGGTAATTCATAGGTCTCTATTTTGTTAGATATTCATATAACGCACGCAGTCCAGGCACAAATTAGCCTTGTTTAAACGATAATGTCAAATTAAAATAGTTTCACCATTAAAACCCAGTTCAAAGGAAAGCCATAGTATTTAAAGTGAGCTTAAAGTCAATATTTAAAATATCGAGAACTAGTATTTTAATATGATTTAAATATTTCGCCTCCACTTTGAAATCGAGATATCAATTTGTTCATATAGTTCTAAATATTTAACCCAAACTAAAGTTTTCAAGCTAGCAGCTGGGTTAGTTTGGGTTAGTAAATCAAGTAAAATATTCATTAATACTAAAGTATGTGGTTTGAATCAGGAGAGCATCTTCCATTGAAGATCAAAACTGAAAGATTTTTGAAAATACTCGACAATCTGCTAACCTGGTTTAGCACAATTAGTCCACCTACAATATTCCATTAATTTTTCCCAAAGACAAACGCCAAAAAATTATTTAAAATTTTGCAACACCAAATAGATGAACTTCTACAAAAAATAATTAAGATATCGACCTGATGTGATCTTAAATGAAATTCGATGGTGTAAAAATGCATGGCAAAAATACTTACATTTGAATTTCCGCAGGATTTAAAATACGTCCTCTATGATATATAAGCACTTTAAAATATCTTCCTTTATGGTATACTGCGATATGACTGCTATCTGAAAAATGTAGTATCTTGTCTGATTCTTCACCAGGAACTCTGGTTGTGTTAAATATTCTTTCGTACTGCCAAGAGCATAGTGGGACCAGATCTTGGATTAGAATAGGATCCAATTCTTGCCTATCGAGCAATCTATAACAATCTTTTATTACAAAAAAAACCTCCTTATATCAATAACAGAAAAACAATTTGTGAATAAAAATTACTTGCACTTACTGGCACTGAAGTATAAATCATAGTGCAGATTCTTGAATAATTAAAAATCTAATTTTGTTCAAACGTGAACGATAGGATACATGAATATAAATAATATTTCCCTCATGCATAAAAAATCCCATTAGAGTAGTGCAATTATTGGAAAATTACAGCGATAATTGCACTGTAGAAACCAAAAGAGCACGGCGATAATTGCATCGTACGTATCTATGGTAATTCCATTATAAACTTACCAAGACAGCGACAATTTATAAATAATGTCAAAGTCAAGTGAATATATATTATTAAAAATGTCTCACTTCGGATTAAAAAAATCGTATTTTGGCGTCTCTTTATTCTATTTACAATTACATGTACGATTTTGTATTAAAAAAAGAATAAAAAATTATTTTTTAAAACCATGTAATTATTCGGAAAATATTCCCCTGAATTACACTCGTGCTTCAAAATAACCAGATAATTCTGCATTCGAGCATGTTCTCTTAGAAAAACTCCTTTTAAGTCCACCTACGGTGGCGGGCTCTTTCTCCAAAATATTAAAATGAACTTGTGCAGTTTTTAGACAACACGCTGTCATGCAAAATTATCGGTAATTTTGATGCACTTGTGCAATTACTTCGAATAATTGAATCAAAAGATGAATCCACCACAATAATACCTTATGGTAAACCGCTCACTATATATTGATCGGTATTATGGATTATGGTTCGAATTTTTACGGGCTAATTCAAGCGTTAATCTTCTAATACGTTCACCAGTACCAGACACTTTCGGTTGTGCGGGAATAGGCGTAGATACGGTAATAATCCTGTACATTACTGCATTTATGAGTTTCACGTACAGCTTTAAGCCCATTTGATATAGCATACCCTATATAATCAAATTAGTATGAACTAGGAACATCAGATACTTCTAACAGCAAAGACCCAAGCAGCCACGTTCCCAAGAGGACCAATACGGCGGGCCCTGACAATATTCACTTATACAGCATGTAGCCCAAACTAAATATTTATTAACCTACTTTTAATTAAATTATGTTTCCTTACCTTCTAAACATTAAAAGCGAATTAATAATAGAAGCAGCTCTAGCAGCTTGATTTGTGGTTGGATGTAACATAATGGCGTCCATTCCATAAAAGTTGGAATTGATCATCAACGGGTACCTTCCCCTTAAATATACGTATTCTTCCCACCAATCGGAAACGTAATTTGTAGACCACCAGGACTTCAAAATCAGGTACCTTTGGAGTTTCTTACCAATACCATTTTCAAATTCGGCAGCCAGTCTTTCCATTTTGGCATGAGCTTCATCGTCAAGCAAAGGCCGGACACTTCTGAGGTACTAAAAGATAAAAGTCTGTATGAAATTAAAATAGGAAATTACTGTCCGGATTTAAGGCTGCATTCGTATTTTTGAATTACTCTACCGGGTCAATTAAAATACAGTATAACCTCGATAATCCGTACGAGAGGAAATAGGATTTCCGATTATCGAATATGTCCGTTATTTACTTATACTGCTGAAAATAAATTGATCACGTGTAACAGTCCGATTTTGCCAGTGTCAAATATTTTTAAAATTTCATTTATATGCCGCATTTAGGAAAAAAGATGCTGTATTTTGCACTCATCGGTTTATTAATTCTAAATGTATTGATTCGTTTTGCTAGCAATTCGCTTGAAATTGCCGCCTTTCTTAATATAAATTAACTCTATTCTAAGTATGGGTTAACGATATATTTGTATTAGCATTTATAACACGTTGTGACTATGTTTATTTTAGTTGATAAGCGAAGCACATTGTTATTAGGATAGCTTGGCTTGATTTATATTACATTACTGTAGAACGGCCAGCGAACCGATTTATATTTTTAAGAATTCTGTTAATAAAACCTGCAAATACGCTGCATTAAACTCGTCGATTCATATTTTATTGTCGGTTTGAATATTTCAACTTTTTGGGAACCCCTTGGTTGCCGAACTCCAATTGCCGGCCGATGATTTCTGAGATCGTTAGATCGTTTTGGGACCTCTGCTTTTATCTTTCCACCCGGCTGCTGCTTTTTTGTAACATTCGGTTGTTAGTCCCGAGTAATAGGAATGTACTATTTCTTATAAATGCCAGCTGTCGGTTTAAAATTTTAAAAGTTTATCGTTTTGTTAGGGAATATTCTCTGGTATTTCTTGTCACTTGATTTCAATGCCTTAATTGTGGCTTCCGCCGTCATGTTACCCTCCTAATAAACGAGAACTAAGTCGTTTGTTATCTTAGAATTATTCCTTGTATCGAACCACTCGGCATGTTTCAGCCCATCACTACTTGCAGATTTGACGTAGCGTTTGATCTCGTAGAAGGGGAAAGGCAAATTGACCGAAACCAATCGAGAGTTTTTCTAAGATTACCTTTCAAGTGAGTGCAGTCTCAGAGACTCCACATCTAGTTTGTGATTTAATTCCGCCCATTTATTGGGGATATACTGTGGTATCTCTTGATGTTTTGACACGACCGATTTTCGGGATCTGCATACTGTACTAGGTAAGCATTTTCTCTGGAATTATTTTTCCCCCTATTGCTTGTGAAGCATGCGGACGACGCCATGACGCTAATGGTTTTTTTCCCTTATTTCTAGCGGCTTTCCACGTTCGTTGTAAAGACCGAGACCGTCGAATTTCCCATTTCCCATAACCTTCACACACGATCGAGGTAATTATTGCTACAGTTTTTTTTTCCTAAATTAATCATTTAATTGCTTTATCTGTGTTCTTTTTTGTGCATAGTCCGCCATTTGCTTTGCGTCCCATACGTTATCTCATCTACTCCATTTTATCAAATCCGAATTTTTATTTCAATGTAACTGCGATTTTAATTGTATGGGGAAGTTTATATTTTCTTTTAGGGGTGATTCATGCCTATCTTTTTTTTATTCAAGTTGTGGTAGTATCTCTTTTATTTGCTGATGGCCATTGCAAGTCCATGGTTTTTTCTGGGGGAATTTGTTTTATAAAGAAGATATATTTATGCAAGGAGGGGGGGGGGGGCTATAGTTTTTATTAAAGTAAGAGGGCTTTGTCTAATGCGCACTGGGTTATTTCAGGGTTTTACCAGCAGGCTACCACCTTTTACTACCAGGCTACCACCTTTGCTACCAGGCTACCACCTTTGCTACCAGGCTACCACTTTAGCTATCAGCCTACAACTTTTACTAGCGGACCACAACTTCAATTAGGGGGCCACAGCTCAATTACCTAGCCAATCTTGACACCGAGATATCGAGTCCTCGGCTAGTTTTCCCCGGGGCCTTCTAGTAGCAGTACCTGAGGTACCTATAGGTGCCCGGCGCCTCCACCAGTGTTCGACGACCGGATTTGGGAATTGCACAGAAGCTTTATCTTTCATGAATTCGTTTGTTTATCCGTTTAATATAATCGCTCTTAATTTTCCCTCTTTTAATATAAATCAAACATTGACCGCCAAGCTCTGATATAGTTCATTAATTTTATTTTCATTTATTCACTGGTTTATCGGACCAATTAATCTAATTGCTCTGACTTTTCTCTCTGTTTAATATACGTCAAGCATTGACCGGCTTTAAAACAGTTTCAATAATTTTATTCTTTTCATTCATTTATCGAGTAATATAACCGCTCTGAATTTTCTCTCTTTATAATATGAATCAAGCATCGACAGCCACACTTTCAATAGTTTTAATCTAATTTTATTCTCTTTATTAATTTATCGAGTTATTTAATTTAATTATTGTGGCCGTTCATTCCTACATATTATTATTGCTACATTTGAAATCGGTGCAGCTATTAGCGCACGCATACCTAGATGTAATTAGCTTAGTTAACATCAAAGTGATCACTTCGGTTTGTAGTATTTAGTGCATTTAGTTGTAAGGCATACAGTACCGTTAACAACAGAATTGGTATCCGTACAATCTCCATATTGTACTCTATTTATCAATTTCTTTAATAGTCCTCCGGCATTCCTTGGTCTTTAAAATTGCAAATTTTACTGTAAATTGCTGCTGTGTTTTCAATAAAAAGAACTTAGTAGCAAATATATTGTTCCTTAAATTTTAGATTGTGTTTTCTTGTTAAGTTAAGCTTGAGTAATGTTTGATTTAATAAGCCAGTCTAGCCACCCTGCACAACACCAACGGAGCTTTTTCAGTTTAGCTGGACAGAACTGGTGGCGTTCTAACGACCCCACTACCGGGGCCGGGCATTTGTAACACGACTCTCCGGGGCTAGGTTTCATTTGAATTGAAAAAAAATCTTTACTTTTAACTTCAAGAAGAAAAACGTGTTGCACACGGAACACCCAAACTGTTTGTAAGTATCTTCTTCCGCAAGAAAATTCACCGTGTGACGAAACAATTGTTACGGTGTAATAATATAACTAGAAATTAGTACAAACTCGATTTTAATTTTTTACTATGTATCTAAATTCCATTAGTTTTGGCATATGGGACCTATAAGAATCCTTAATAATTATAGAAACTAAACCTAACAATGTTGAAAAAATTATCGGAACAGTAAATAAAGCATACTGGGAATATTGTCTAGAATTTAAAATACAACTAATATATAAGGTGGGTCAAAATTCGAAAAATTAGTTTTGACATATGGCACTTATAAGAATCCTTAATTATAGAAACTAAACCTAAACATGTTGAAAAATTACTGGAACAGTAAATAGAGCATACTGGGAATATTGTCTCGAATATAAAAATCAACTAATATATAAGGTGGGTTCAAATTCGAAAAATGTAGCTTTAGGTCACTAAATTAATTTTAAATTGGATTAGAAAGATACTTGTTTATTCTTTCAATTCCCAACAGCCAAAGAGCCAATTACAAATTAAAAGAATACACTCTCATTAGAATACTCTCATTATCCCTCTGATGCTCGCAGACGGCCCTCCTTCCTGGATGTGGCGATGACCCGGGGGATAAACAACAATAATGCACTCAGAGTGGTAAATGATCTTAACTCGGATCATTTGCCAGTCAGGTTGAGCCTATCAGCATTGAGGCCTGACAGGCGGCCGGCAGCCTATGCGACATACGTCTCATACAAAAACCTTGACTGGCAAGTGTTCCGACGGAGCATGAATGATATCACTCTTATCCCAAGACAAATCGACACTATCCAGGAACTAGAGCAAGAAGTGAGCACATTAACCACCAATATCCAGCGCGTACGTGACGCCCTATGTCCGGTAGTCAGGAAGAAACCATACGTGGAAACTCTTCCTGATGATATCCTAAACCTCATTAATTTCCGGAATCGACTTCGAAGCAGGTGGCAAAGGAATCGTAATGACATAGAAAAGCGGCGAATAGACGCGATCACCGGGCAGATTAAAACTAAAATCCGAGAACATAAAAGCTCAAAATGGATGCGCTTCGTGAATGAGCTCGGCACAGAGGATGGCTCTCTGTGGAAGCTCGCAAGGCAGGTCCGCGGTGCCCGAGCCGAATTCCCGGTGATTCATCATCGAGGCCGTGACATCCTTGATGATCAAGGAAAGGCTGAGGCATTCGCGGACTTCCTTGAGGGAGTCCATAGCAGCACGCCAGACACTGTGCCATTGCACGCGCATATCACAGAGCGGTCCAATCTGTTCGGTGACCGCGCCTATCCTATACCGCCCACGGTATTCGAACGGATTCGAATCTCTCCTGGAGAGATCCGCAAAGTCCTGAGCCGCCTGCCTAAGAACAAGGCTCCGGGAATTGATACAATTCCTTATCTCCTACTTAAAAACCTTCCATCAAAAACCGTTATACAGTTAATGCATATCACGAATGCTATAATCCGTTTGCAGCACTTCCCTAATTCCTGGAAGGAAGCGAGGATAGCGCTGTTCCATAAGAGCGGCAAAGACCCGCATCAAACGGCCTCATATCGACCAATATCGCTCATGAGCACATTGAGCAAAGTTGTCGAGAAACTCCTGTTGCCGAGGTTTAGCAGGGCTGCCGAGAGCTTGGGTGTTCTCCAAAGGGAGCAATTCGGCTTTCGCGGTGGGCATAGCACCAATATGCTTGCCGCGAAAATCGTGTCGGACATTTATGAAGGCTTTAATAATCGGCATTGCACGGCCCTGCTACTTCTCGACATCGAGAGGGCGTTCGACAGGGTGTGGCACGGTGGACTGCTGCATAAGCTCTTCATTGAGCATTGCTTCCCAATGCATCTTGCAGCACTGGCCGGGTCATACCTTGCCGAGCGGAAATTCTCGGTAAAAATTGGCACCTCGGTATCATCTACAAGACCGCTGATTGCCGGCGTACCTCAGGGAACAGTGTTATCCCCGCTATTATTCAGCTATTACATAGCTGACCTCCCAAAAATCCCCGAAACCTCGTTAGCCCTTTATGCAGACGACACCGCCCTCTATTCCACTGCTCTCCAGGCGCAGACGGCCGTCGATAACCTAAGCAGACACATGGAGCAAATACTTGCTTTTTACGAAAAATGGAAGATCCGCCTAAATCCCAACAAGTCGGAACTTATCATTTTTACGCGAAAACGAACTAATAATGAAGCCGCCCCTTTAAACCTGAACGGCACAAACATCGCACCTAAAACACATGTCAAATATCTAGGGATAATCTTAGACTCTGGCCTAAGATTTCACAGACATATCGATCACGTTAAAAGCAAGAACTTTGTGCTTTCAAACAGTTTAAATATGCTAATAAGGCATAATTCATTTTTAAGTCCAACAAATAAATTAATCATTTATCGGTCCGTGACTCGACCGACGCTTCTGTACGGCGCCCCAGTATGGAGCGCGGTCGCCGAGACACACCTCAAGAAAATTCAAATAATTCAAAACAAACATTTAAGAGCTGCATTCTCGGCTAATTGGTATACCCGCACGAGAGATCTACACGACTGGGCCGGGATCGAATACGTGCGAGAGCATATCGACCGCCTAGCGTGTAGATTTTTCACCCGGGAAATTCATGGCTCTGAGGTAACTACTAATATCGCAAACTCTCGGTATGACCCAGAGCGCCGGCCGAGACATGGACCGATACATGGAAAAACAACGCTGTTCTATATGGAGCAAAGACCTCCATAAATTATTAAATCAAACATTTATCAATTAATATAATTCAAAGTCAAAGTCAAAGTCAGATATCTTTATTTAAGAAAATACATCAAGGAAGGCATTATGTATTTAACAAATAGTGTCAAAAAGTAAAAAATAAAAATGTAAAACATATTGACATATCCTAACTAAATTTAAAAAAGGAAAAACTATAACACTTACAACAGATTAAAATTGTTACATCTCACAGTTAAAATAACAGCCATTACACTGTACATAACAAAATTACTGAGACATATTAAAATTCTCAAAGAGAAACGTCAACACCGATCAAGCCCGATGCGACAAAAACTCGGCAACGGTATAAGGCTCAACTTCCGCCATGAACTCTGATACCCTCCTCTTAAACACACTCACCCTCCGCTCAAGCCTGATATCAGCAGGGATTCGGTTATAATATTTTATACATTCATGTGCAGGGCATCGCTCAGATAAAGTCAGTCTGTGGAATGGAATGTTGTAGTTAAAAGATCTAGTATTGTGTTCATGAATTGGCAAATATTTAGTAAAAATGTGTTTGTTTAAATGTAAAAACACAACACATTCATAAACATGCATTCCAGCGAGGGTAAGTATACCATGACGCCTAAAAACCCCCCGGCACGTTTCAAGTCGTCCCATACCAAATATAATTCTTATGGCCCTTTTCTGAATAACAAACACTTTGTGTGCATGTGATGAACCACCCCAAAAAATGTTACCAAATCTCATAATTGAGCCAAAGTTAGCATGGTAAACCACAAGAAGGGTCCTGACGTCAAGATAATTTTTCAAGACTCGCATCAGGTAACAGCAGCTATTAAGCTTACCAGCGACATAGTCAACTTCTCTACCCCAATCTAAAAAGCAATCCAAGTATACTCCAAGAAACTTTGTGTCTGATGTTATGTTTATGCTCTGAGAAAGAATGACTGCTTGTTCAGGGAATATTAATGATGATTGTTTAGTTCTAAAAAAAATAAAATTTGATTTATCAGCATTCAAAATGAGCCTGTTTTCGTTAAACCAGTTTTGAGCATCAGAAAGACACTGCCCTCCCACCCCCAGCACACCCTCCACAGATGGTGCCACAGCAAGCATATTTGTGTCATCGGCATAGTTAATGATAGAAACGCTGTCTGTAGAAACCTCATTAATGAGATCATTAATGTAACATAAAAAAAGAAAAGGCCCGATGACACTGCCCTGGGGCACACCCATGGCGAGAGGTCTATCAGAAGAAAAGCAGCGCTGTCCATCCCTATACACCACCACTTTCTGTGTGCGGTCCGACAGATAAGACTGAATCCACCTTTGTGGGGCACCCCTAACTCCATAGTTATAAAGCTTATCCAGAAGAATCTCATGGTCGATACTGTCAAAAGCCTTGGATAAATCTAAGAAAGAGCCAAAAGCTACCTGTTTGTTCTCAAGACAGTCAACTATCCGATTGACAAAATCAAAAAGTGCTGTGGATATTGACTTTCCCCGCAAAAAAACATGTTGTCCAGATTTAATCAGATTAAACCTCTCAAAAAAATTTATTAGTCGAGCATATATAGCTCTTTCAAAGATCTTTGAAAACGATGTCAAAAGACTGACTGGTCGATAATTTTCAGGAAGTGCAGGATCACCCTTTTTAAAAAGTGGCCTAACAATGGCAAGTTTGAGACTATTTGGAAAGATACCAAATGTAAAAGAATTATTAATTATATAGCTTAAGGGCCTTATCAACTCTTCCGTACAGAACTTCATTAACTTCGTGGAGATTTCATCAAAACCTGCACTGTTTTTACTTTTAAGTTCAGTCATTATATGTCCAACCTCCAGTGGGGTAACCGGTGTCAAGAACATAGAAACATTGTTATAATGGACCCTATTGACGTAATTCACCAAATTTAAGTTGCTGACAAGCAAAGGAGCAGCCTCGACCATAAAATTGTTTAATTTTTCACTAACTAGACATGGATTCCCTGGTATACCCACATTCATGTTGCTCTTACTAACCCCCTTAATATCATTTACGATTTTCCATGCACACTTTACCTTATTGTCACTCTCAACAACCCTTTGGGCATAGTAATCTTTACGAGCCGCTTGCAGCAATTCATTATACTCAATTTTTTTATTATTATACTCATTCCTATAACCCTCATTAGCCCTGATCAATACTAAAAGAATGTCCAGCTCTCTCTTACATTAAGCCACTCTAGGTGTGTTACGATACATATTTAGGCGATGCTTATTATTTACTTTAATCTTTTTAAGTGGAAAACAGGTATTAAATATAGGTATCAGCGTATGCATAAAGGCATTCCACTGTCCTTCAACATCACACTCTCTTTCATCATACATCAACTGCCAATCCTGCTGGGCCAAGGCATGTTTAAAAAGATGTTTGCCCTGCTCATTAAACAATCTTTTGTTCAAAAATTCAGGCGATTTATCACTACATAAGTCAAAAGTAATTTTTTGACCAGTGTGATCAGAAATGTGAGTATGTAACACCTTGGCTGAAAAGGATCCACAATTGGTAAAAATATTGTCAATACAGGTACCAGTGCCCCTTGCACTCACTCGAGTCCGTTCAGTTATAGATGGAAATAAATTATATGAACTCATTAGAGACAAAAATGCTGCCGAATCTCTGCCATCAACAAGAAGATCAATGTTGAAGTCTCCGGCAAAGAAAATCAAAACATCATCACTAATAACTCTACTTAGAATAATTTCAGTTTTCTGAAAAAAAATTTCAGGATCTGACGTAGGTGTTCGGTACACAACCAGGATGACCACTCGGGCACCCGGAAGAATCATTTCCACAGCCGCACACTCAAAATTAATGTCCTCAGTCAGGTGTTCGGTGAGATCCAAACGGGTCTTCCATGCTGTGCCCCGCCGAATGTAGATTGCAGAGCCCCCATGGCAGCCCTCGTTCCTACAATGCTGAGCAGCCAGTTCATACTCCACCAGGCTAAATGACCGCAGTTGTTCCACCGATTTCCAGTGTTCCGTGACTGCCAGTGCCACACACTCATGCTCGTCCACCAACTGCTCAAGTTGGTCAAGCACATTTCCAATTGACTGGATATTGTGGTGAATGATGTTTACTTCTAACTTGTTATTTGCTGAGCCACGTTTTCTCCTTGCGGAAAACGTCTCTGCAGGTTCAAAAAATGGTTGAAAATTATTCCTGTTGGCCAGAGTTCAGGCTTCATGATAGCGGCTGTCGCATCAGCTGGAACCGCGAGTTTGAAGGAGCTTCTCACCTCGTCATTCTTGGTCTTCATCTTGTAGCATGAACAGTCTGTAAAGCCATTTTCTTGCAGATACTCTAAGACGCTTTGGTCGGTGGTGGTTGGTTCAAATCCCGAAATAAATATCCATTTCCTTTGAATTTTTTCTTGACTAGGTGCTACCACAAAAAAGTTATTTACATTCTCCCTGGTTCCCCGTTTGGGCTCAGGTCTTTTTGTTTTTGATTTTCGATTGACTACTTGCCATCCATTATCAAGATTTTCATTAGACTGCCCAGCAGTAAGCTCCATATTATGTTCATTCTCAGGGATTTGTGCAAAGGTTTTATTATTGGTTTTATTATAATTATTGTCACCATTGGTCGATATCCCCTTCTGTGCCATCAGTTTGCAGTGCATACCTATAACCATAATTATATAGGTCCCAGAGACAACTAATACGAAGTGAACGTCACATAAAACAGAATGCGATTGCACCCTAACTAAGCGCGGCGGAAGCCGGCATCACACGAACCTATTATAGCAGGCACGCGACAGCCCAGTCGGCTGCGACCGGCGCCAGTCCAATTTAGGAACTCACATCACTACGTCGCTCCGCACTGCAGCATTGCCGTTGCATATTCAGTACGTACATATGCACCCACACAAGCTACTATAAATACAGTTAGACACCTATCGCCGAACAGCGCCCGGTTTGGTTTCAATCCGCTAACTATAATCGCTGACAAACTTTGCACTCGATACATATAGGATCATCACAATGAAGCTTAAGCCCGTCTTCAAGCTCAATGCACACGTGTACTGCGGACTGGACGCCTGCGCTTCCCTCTTCCCTCATACATTTTATAGCATCGTGGCGCCCTGCCTCTAACGATTCTATTACATTTCCCTCCCGCAACTGGCTAGTGTTTAAACCAGCCATTAAATGTAAATAGCACAAATGTATGCATGAAGAACGAATGTCAGTAACACATGAAGTATGAATGCTAATATAGAACAGTTCACTATAAAGTGCGACTGAATGTAAATAGTTATCTTAGTGGCGAATGTCACATTTCATCCATCACGCGGGCCTGGGCCCACAAATTGTGTATATATATGTGTGAATGAAGTATGAAAGATTGAATGGTGTATGACAGACTGTATATATGTACATATTAGATGCTTGTAACTGTCCTTAGCTTAAAAACACCAAAGAAACGAGAAATGGAGTTTTTCGATTAGTTTTCTCCATGTCACCCACCTGCGAAAGCCTATTACTTATCAAAATCCATTACACCATAATACAGCCTATCGGCAGCCAATACTTGAACCCACTTGAAAGGCGTGCCTATGTAAGTAAGTTCCAAATAGCATGGTCGTGAAACTGCTGTTACAAAATGTAACGTACAACATCCATCCCCATTAGGGTAATTGACATGTTGCGTGGTCCCATAGATTAGCCCCTGTGGGCAAACTAGGTGTCTAAACACAACATGTACATACTGTAATAGTTACATTAGACAGTAGAAGTAAGACATTATCAATTTGTAACGTTGAAAATAAATGATATATATATATATTTACCACAATCCACTAAAAGTTTAAACCATCGTACCCTGGCCCGTCGGCCCGCGCATACTGGTAGCAGTGTACCATGCACCATCGGCTGTATCGAAAACATGTTTCTGCGGCACGCTTTTGATCTCGAAATATCAAACGCCCGACCGATAGTGTATACATATTCTTTTAACCGTGCCTCAAATGAGTCATCAATATATATTCTATTATTTGTTTTAACAACTATAGATTAATTGCATCTATATCTGGTATATATTGGGAACGTTTATATAAATGGCCCCTTGGGAAACCAAGGTAAAACATTTTTCTTGATTAATAACAAAGTAACTCTATTAATAACAAATGGTAGCTCACCAAGAAAATCAGGATAGGCAATGCCTTCCTTCAACAATTTAAACGAATTACAAAAACATATCCGTATTTAAGTGTCATTCTACTAAAAGTACTCTATAAAACCTAATTTCAAAGCCTCGTTGCATTTTAAAAAATGTACTGACATATAATGAACATGTACTCACATTCAAATTGAAACCGTTTATACAAATTGAAACCATTTATACAATTTGTAATATTAATTTTAAAAAAAATCATTCTACAAAGTGATGCAGTCATCCTGAGATTTTATGAACAAGAACAATTTAAAGTCATCAGCATACACTGAGACCTTTGAACCTTTACCAATGGTATTAATTGCTCCCAAGAAGGGTAGAACTTTGGAACACTCCAGAAGTACTTTTCTGTACAATAGATTTGTACCATTTTATTTCAACGTACTGCTTGCTTCGTGTTAGAGAAACATGATTATTATATTAATATCCCATTCCTATTGGACACAACCTTTAAAATTGCACAGTGCATGATGCTAACAAAAGCGTTTTCTATATATAGATTGCACTACTTGCCTTTTATTCTTCAAGCATGCATATGCATCTTGAGAAAAAGTAGTTCGCATAATTTTTATTTATATTACTAACAGCAATTCTTTTGTCGATAACATACCATGCATGCAGTTTAGATTTGGTATATCAGTTAAAAGGACTCAACAGTATTAACTCAATATTTTCGGATACTCAACAATATTTATCTAAAGTTATGATGAATTTAAAAATTCTTAAATGTTTAAAAAAACATATAGTCTGATATTTCAGTAAGTATGATTCCTCAAAAGAAAAAGTAATTTTAGAGATATTTGGGAAAATATCAACTGGAAAAGTCTAGAGAACAAAATGTGAACAAAAAGTAAATATAAAACTTTATATCATATTAGCTATGCGCAAAATTCGTTACCTAACATCTGGTGTCAGTAATCGGCAAACTCAGTAACATTTTTATACACTACCAAATACGATAAGAGGTCATTTTGTGCCGTTCTAGTTCTAAAAGTCGCTAGGATTGAAAAAACTGAGACAACAATTCGATAGACAATTTTTACGAGAAAAACTCTCTAAATGCTTCTCTATTCCGAAAATGTCGGAAAAATGAAGTTTTCAGGGCAAATATCTACTTTAATTGATGCCAGCCAACGCATAGCCATTTTCAAGAAATCAATCACATATTAGTAGAGCCCAAAATCTCTGCTATAAAAAAGTTCTATAACAATTTTCCATACGAGATCGGGAAATCCGAGAAAATTGAAGTTAAATTGAAACATGCAGAAAATCTTAAAAAATATTTAGGCAATTTTACTAGTCTGAATAGCTATAGCTTTGCTTTCGTTGCATTATGGAAAATTAGAGGCATTGGTGTAGATTTCGAGGTAAAATTTTACTTTTAGCACATCGACACGTATAATTTTGCAGTAAGTAAGTAGATTTATTTACCTCAAATCGTATTTAAAACGATTTCAAGGTGAGAAAAAGGGTCAGGATCGGAGTTTCTGTCAATTTTAGGGGCGATGTCGAGGTATAACTTTACTAAACACCGAAGTTGTGGCAAGTAATTTCAGAAGATAGAACACAAAAAATACTTGTATTTCATAATATTAAACTAGCATAGTAGAAGTTCTCGCTTTTGTCGTGC
This sequence comes from Pissodes strobi, assembly GCA_016904865.1. NCBI lineage: Eukaryota > Metazoa > Arthropoda > Insecta > Coleoptera > Curculionidae > Pissodes > Pissodes strobi. Next base: position 111,026 of record MU183092.1, on the reverse strand, counting down.
GGTTTTAAGCACACATCTCTTTATGTATTTTTACAATAATAATAATGCAACATTTGTGAGCCCCCATGTTTCAACAATGTTATTACATAGTTATAAGACCTGATCGTAAAAGTTAAAGCCTTTGCCACTGCGCACGATCGATCACGTCGCTCCCACACAGATAGTTTAATTTGTTCATGAGAAGTTTGTAGCAAAAGTCAATGAGAACTTTATTTTTTGACACACAGAAAATATTGAAGATATCACTTGAAACAGATGCAAAAGAAATAACTTTACCGGGGCGTCGATTTCCAACGCTCATACCAGCTCTTTCAACTTACACATTATAAATTATTGTCATTTTAATTGAGCCATCGAAGTCTGAACAAGTGAAAGAGAGGTCAAATTTCTTTCAGTATTTATCAAATAAACACGATTATTGTTGAGGAAACACCACAACATGTGCAATGACTAGTAAAATATCGTATTTCAGTTACTCCTTGGTCCGAACCTGGATTGTTGGTATAATAGATTCCGTTATATGCAACAGCAAGTTGCCACTCCGTCAAGGAAATCGTTATTAATCGTTTTCAATTTAATATATCTTTCTCTCCGTCAATGTTGTGTAAACAACAATATGTTAAATAAAGAAAGAACATGCTTCCACCCTCTCAAATCCATTCTTTCGCGCGCAATCTCCCGCTTTATTTCTCCCTGCAAGCGCCGCCCGGTAGGAAAAATGTATTTAAGTACCTTACGATGCATCACTCAACCGTGATGCATCGATCCAGTCATCGCTCTGCATAAATTTGGCGCCAAATACATCTACGCAGCCGTAGCTCTGTGTGACGCCAAGAGAATATTAGTGTACTCTATATTCTCTTTGTCCAAGTTTGGATAAAGAACTCCTTTGGGCGTTTTAAAGCATTTTCTAGGGACCCGTAGCGTCTCTGCTGTTGAAGATAGAAGAAGGTAAAATGGCGGATGGAAATTTGTAAGTAGACAAATCTATTCCTCTACTCGAGATTCGAATCAAATGTTTGAAGTCTTACATTCCTGGTGAAATTAAGTTGAGAGAATCGAAGAAGTCATAAAGCACAAGGTATTTAGTGTGAACGAAAAGGCAGTCAGTTGAAAGTTTGAATTAACAAAAAGCTCAATTAAATTCAGTAGAGAAAGAAGTTCTTGTTAGACCTAATTAATCAAGAAGTTTAGTTAGATATTTAATAATAGTTAACCATATGTACAGTACCTATTTAGTTTTATGTGTGAAAGGATGGATGCTTGAAAGTAGTTAGAAATTATTGTAGATATTAATCATATTTAATGCAAATTAATTCTTGCATTATTAGTAGTAATACTTTAAATACATGTTTCAATTCACACCCTATGAATAAAACCCCCACCACCCTATTTTAATACAGTCCACTAATTAAAGTGGTTGATTATAAAGTTAATTACCACCCCCACCTTTGTGGTCATAAATTATTCAAAAATAATTGTTTATACCGACCAATTATTTTAAGCATATTAACCTCAATAAAGATTTAAACTTAATTTAACTAAAAGCTTATTTTCAATCACTGGTTAATATTTTTTGTAAAACGATTGCATTATACATTTTCGTTTTTTTTTTTTGGATTCCACTGGAATAATAAAATAAACTACTTACCCTTGTCATGGTATCGTGAAGCGAAGGCAATGGTAATCTTGGTAGAGAACTTTGATAACTATACAACTTCGGAACATTCCAACCGCCAAAGATCTTAACTAAACTAATCCAAATTTTAGTGGGAAGCGAAAGTTTTCTGTCTTTGCCCTGTGGTTCGTACATCCAACCTTTGTACATGAAGAGCATTTTGAGAGTATAACGAAGAAAATATACCGCCGACAGCCAGTAACTCAGGGACGATACAGTACATGCGCCCAACTGCCAATATATTGATTGACTGAAAGAAAATATAAATTTAAATGTATATGTTTTTATGAATTTACAAATGTCTATAAAATGTTACATAACTGAGATGTGGGGTCCAATCTTAAGGTTCCAAATTTATGGTCCGACATAATGCAAATATTTTCAAATATTGGTTACAATTCATTAACTGGCAGGCAGACCTAAGTTATATTTCAAATGAAATAGATTTCAACCAATGGTAAAGATTGTGAGAGTGTCAATACATAAAAAAGCTGCTGCTATGTAAATACAATTAGTGCTAATCTATGTTACTGTAGTAATTCATCGATTGCTGGAAAAAGTATATTTTATTTGTTTTATACTTTGATTATACTTACGACGGACAAACACCTAAAAGTTTTGGAGGCAGATTTAAAGGCACTCTTAATCCATTAAGGTGCATGGCAGAAACAATTCCTATTATCACGCACAGGTAGCTGTAATGTCCAGGGTATATGCCATTATGGACGTTGTTCTATAATAGATCAATTATAAAAATAATAGATTCTACAGGTTTATTTGCTGATATGTTCTTAAATCATCAAAATATGTCTCTCTCGAAATATTTATCTAAGTAGCATTTCTTCATAATATTTAAACAGCTTTGAATGAAAGTATAAAAAATTATAACAATTCAAGTAAATATAGAAAATTAATAACTAGGAAATACTTTGATAAAACCTCATATTAACCTTTATGTGGTAAGCACTGCTAAATAAAGCAAACAACTTTAATATATGGAACTAAATATGCTTAATTAAATATACTATTCTACATCCTGTCATTTTTTTTTAATACTTTAAAGAGCGAGTGTGCAATAAATAATTCTTATTGTGTTCATACCCCAATAACTATTTAAGGTGATAAATGTTTTTAAAATCTTCATCAATGGTTACCACGTAAAACTGTTATAATAATACTTACTAAACTACAACATCGTTGGATGGGATGCATCTTGTTTCAGTGTATTACTTAATCTTTGCTGCTACTATCAATAGTTTAAAAAAGGGTACTAAACATTACCTTATATAAAATAGGATATTTCCATCAAAGGGATAGGATTTATTTCATGAAGACAAAGTTTTGACACTCACTCAACTTGACATAAAGACTAAGGTACTTCAGAGTTAAAAATTTTAATTATTTTTTATTTTTTATTGAAAAAAATAGTATACAGACATTTACTTCGAAAATTGTATAGCAGGTGACACAATTGCAGCTACTGCAAGTATTGTGGTATTGAGTAAATTGATTGGTATGCAAACATAGTAACTTAAAGTAATACCTACTACAAAAGATATTCATTAAGCATCTTGTTAAAAAATAACTTGACAAACCCAATTTACATTTCCTTACCAATAATCTGGCTATCCTCTTTTTCCAAGATCTGACACCACTTTGCCATACTAAGTGCAATACCTCTCTATCTAAATTCACATCCCATCCCTCATGAGTAATAGAAAAGGAAAAAGCAACTGCGGCATGGGCCTCCGCCATAGTTCTTTAGTTTACTCGTCAAACTAAAAATAACATAATTTTTAAGCATAGAGTGTGTGGTGCCTTTCAGTTACCTGTAGTAATATCTCAGTTATTAAAAATGTAACTTAGTTTAAATGTGGGAGTGATATATTATAAACGTTAAGCCGTTTGGGCTCTATAGTCATCAAAAGAGTGACAAATGTCAAACTTCAGATGTCAATATTTTGAAACCATGCTACATGCTACATAGAATATTTTATGAATTTAAAGCACATTTAAAAAATTCTAACAATACGCAGGGTGCTCCTTCGGAAAATAAAATATACATATACAAGTTTTGTGACTATTCTTTTAAATGAAAATTAATTTGTATACCGACTTCATATTACAACAATAAAATAAATTAACTAAAAACAACGAAATTGAAACAATCAACATAAAACAAAAGTTATAAATTTAAAATATGAAGTACGGATAACTAAGTCCGGACTAAAAAGCATTACATAACAGCAGATCCAAGACTACTACAACAGATTAAAATTTGATTTAAAATACTCCTCAGGGGAGTGCTTGACTAGTAAGAAACTTTTTTATTCAGATTTTAAACACAGAGACTGTTAACTTTCTTACCCTAACAGGCAATATATTAAAATATTTAATCGGCATATTTCCTGGGCCGTCTCGACATCCTTGCAGGCGTCGGTACGCAGGAACCAGATCGCCACTGGCACGAGTTTTATAGTTATGCACATCTCGATGAGTTGGATAGAGGTCTAAAATTTCCCTCACATACACCAGGCACACAAACAAATAGAGACAATAAGGCACAGTTAAAATTTTCAAATTAATGAAGGCACTTTTACAGTCCTCTCTATAACCCAAACCAGATATTACCATAACAGCCCTCCTCGGCAATCCAAAAACTCTATGTCTCCGTGCCGAATGTCCCCATGCAAGGATTGCATAGCTGATATGTGTATGAAAAACTGCAAAATACGTTGTTCGTCTTACATCAGCAGAGACACACCAAGAGATATGTCGGATAAGATAAAGGCTTCTGGCAAGTTTTCTAGCAAGTGCATCACACTACTGTAGTTCGGGATTCAACATCACACCCAGAAATGACACTGCCGAGACATTTGGTGTCTCCCAGGAGACACCATATAATGGAGGTCGATGGTGTCTCCTGTAGCCCTCTGCGGGAGAAAATCATCATCTGGACCTTCTCTGCATTTAGCAGCAGCCTGTCAGAGCAGACCTAGTTTTTTGCCCTTTCCTGTGCCAACCTGATAGCCTCCAACGCACCCTCCAATGTATCAGCAGCAAAAGAAACAGTGGTATCATCAGGAAAAAATATTTTCAATATTGAAAAAATCCACTATTTCCCAAGGTTGTAAGACGGGTCAGTAAGGACCATTCTAGGTATATTCTTACACTCCACGATTGTATTTGAATCCGTTACGCGGAAATATACACAGTATTTAAACTAAGTACCTACAATAAAATCGATTCACCAACTACGAGACCAAGTCTACTGGGTGAAATTAACTTTTAAGCCCCAATCACACCTCTCAAGCCAAAACACTTAATATTTTCTTTCTTCTAGTGCCCCCCTTTCGGGGAGCGGTTGGCTTTGCTGCAAAGCAATCCGCCAGTACACCCCTCTTTCAGCGCTTAGTTAGAGACAGGGCGACCGTCCTGCATCATTTACACGTTGTTCCGGTTTGATGTGAACCTCCAGTAAGGCCTGTGCCCGTGGAAATTCCCGACGTTTACATAAATATAAGCTAATGCACTGCACGACTGAGTTCTTATGCAAGGAGGTTTCGCACACTGTAGGCATATCTACTTTCTGTCAGAGACTCCAAATCCGCAGGAATTACCCCCGACTGCCCTCAAGCCACGCTACCGCGTACAAAATAAAAACTGGAGTCCTAGTAGGAATCACCCTCCACTACTTTACTATTTATCAATTTGGTTTTCGGACCGAAAGGAAAAGTGCACAAGTGATGCCATTTTTGCATTCTTGGAGCGCTTGTTTATTGGTCTGATTTACGGTGCTATCGTTGGCGCAATGTTTTCTGACCTGACTAAAGCATTTGACAGTATACTGCTACCAACACCTGAGTTGCATGGTGTCGAGGGAATGTGTCAGAGGTGGTTCAAGTCCTATCTTTTAGAAATGATTCAGATGGTTTCTTTTGGGGGGCAAAGATCTGATCTTACTGGTGTGGTGTGTGGAGTGTCCTAGGGGTCAGTTTTTGGACCAATTTTGTTCCTTTTATATGTCAGTGACTTACCTACTTTGAATATTAGGGTCAAATTTACACTCTTTGCTGACGACACCTCCATTCTTTGGCACAGGACTGACTCGGGATATCTAAATCAGTTGATTGGTGCAGATTTAATAAAGACTAAGGACTGGTCTGATAGTACTTTGTTGAACTTAAATGACATCCAGCTTGGTTCTTTGAATGTTAGCAACCTAGAGAGTGTTGGATTTCTAGATAAGGGACTAACTTTTGCAAGGCACATTGAAAAAATAGTGCAAAATTTACCTCTGAACTATGTTTGTTATGCTTAGAGATCTATGACAAAGGAACTACACTCCTTTAATACTAGGATGGTTTATTTTGCTCCCACTGAGTCTCACCTATGGTATCGGCGTTCCTTTTTGGGGTAGCTACAGTGACTATCTATTTAATTCAGTTGGTTTTGCTGAAGAGAGCTATGCGCTTTATATTTGGAATGGGTGGAAGGGATTCTTATAGGCCATTTTTTTATAGGAGAGGGAATAATAACTTCCATATTACTATATTGCAGACAGTGTATGCCTGGTCTTTAAAAAACAATGTTGGGCCAAAAATTACACTAAGATCTCTATGCTGATTCACTCGCTGTAAATTGACTCCATTTAAAGAATAGTAATAGCCAATAACATTCTGACCCTCCCATCCTTATTTATTCTGGAAATGGCTTGCCTAATTGATAAAAATAAGTATCAATTTCCCAGTTTGTAGCCAGTATATGGTACACGTCAAATTAACAATGTTCCCTTGCCCTTTCCATATTCCAGCCTTGTGAGGAATTCATCGATTTACAGTGGCATCAAGATATACAATCACATTGATCTTGCGGATTAGAAATAATCAGGACTTAAAAGCCTTTCGCAAAAGTTTGAAATCTTCGTTATTGAAGAAAACTTTCTATTCTATTGATGAGTTTTTTGAGCAGAACTAAAAATTGTACTATATTTTATTTTTAACTTATGAAGCATATGTCTCAATTGTGATAAATGACTGCAATAAGCCAATACAATTTTGACTGTGCTGATGTACATACTGTGTGAGAGAGGAAAGGCTTGACAAGTTAGAGATTGAGGTTACGCACCTGCGTGATTGTCTTCAACAGCTCAGATCTGCGCCTTGCTCTGAGTCTTATCTAACAGATGACTTGAATCAGCAGCCGAACACATTTATTGAGATCCAGGAAAGATGTGTAAGATCAAAGAATATCATCATCTTCAATGTGCCGGAAAGTGATTCAAAGTTGATCACCGAATCAACCACGATAGTGCTCATGTGAATGTAGTCTTGGAGGAGATGGAGCTGAGCATCCAACAATACTTTAAAGTGATTAGAATTGGTCAGCCCGGAGATAGGCCACGTTCGCTGAAAGTGATATTTTCTAGGGAATCTGAGGCTTTAAAGTCTCTGAAAAGTGGAAGCAAGCTTGCTGGTAGTAATTTTAAGGTGAGGGCTGATCTTACTAAGATTCAACGAGACTAAATTAAACATGTTTATGATGAACGCATATCAAATGGTGAAAGTTATATTATAGTAAGATATAAAAATAGGAGTCCATATGTTACAAAAAGAATAGTACGCGAACAGAATGTGCCGAAAAACAATCAAGCTTAAGGTTTTACTGCCAGAACATTGGAGGCCTTCACACTAGAATCAAGGATTTCCAGCGTGGTGTATATCTGTCTGGTTACTCCTTGATCATTCTACTTGAGTGAGACTTGACTTAATGATGGTTTTTCTAATAGTGAAGTCATGGTGCCGGTAAGTAATACTAGTGCAAGGTAAGAGTACGAAGTAAGAAGTACGAACAACACACTTTGTCGGTGATTGATCCATCACTCATTGCATGGTTGAAGAGTTTTGTTGAGGGTAGGTTGCAGAGGGTTAAAATTAAAAGCTTTCAACATTCAACGGTCAGTATGTTTGCAGATGATCTAAAGATGGTGATTGAGCAGTGGGAGGACTCAGTGAGGTTACATTTATGTAACTTCAATCACTTCTTTGTTCCTTTCCACTCCCCTGTTGATAGAAAGCTTCGATAGCTTAATAAACTGGATGTAGACATTTTTGGTGGTACCCTATCTGGCTTTAAAAGACATCAAATGTATAAACTGGCAGTACGTATTGCGAGGAGGTTATACTCACATTATCTAGTCTTGGAAATTTATTTAATTGTTGTCATCTTGTAGATTTGATATTAGATTTAATATTACATTTGTATTGTTTATAAAAAAATGGGGTTAACATGTGAATTTAATAAATAAAAAAATAAATAATGTATATTACAGAGGTAATATTTGCTAGTTAATATGTTTTAAAGCACCACCCTTATGTTTTTCTCCTTTTTTGATTTTATTTCGATTTGCTCTATATTTTGTATCCATTTTATAGAGCACTGTTAATAAAAAAATGCAATGTGTAATATATTTGGCACAATAAAACACTTTAAATAAATAAATAATTTCCTAATTACAACAAATAGAATATCTACCTCCCTATCGCATCAATAATATTGAGAAATATGCATAGCCTAATGATTGGAAGACTGTGCAGTCGCGAAAAAACGCTAGAAAATATCCAATACAGAAAAGGCCACCACCAATCTATGGAAAAAAGACAACCTCGGATCTGGAGGTTGCGAGGAACCTCGCTTATGTATTCATCTCGGGCTTCAAGCCCGAAATCAGTGACGCACAACTCCAAGAACATATCAAAGGACTCACGGGCGTCGAAACTAAATGTTTTAAGATGAAAATGAGGAAACAAATCTACAAAAGTTCCTTCAAGGTGGAAGTTTCAAGAGATGATAAACAAAAGATCATGAATTCTGAGATTTGGAGCAATAGTATCATAGTAAACCATTTTCTCCATCTCCGGAGAAGAGTATTGTGGAGGCCCACTCAAGCAGAGCTACCGGAAAACACTAGCTTCAAAAACTGATGTTCAAACTTCTCTGAATATCATGCATCAAAACATCAGTGCCTTCGGAACAAGACTCTACATATAGAACTATTTCTGATCACTCCAGATGTGAAATATCAAGTCTTATGCTTATCGGAATATTGGGTAAAACCTCAATTGAATTTATTAAAATAAAAGGATACAACGATTGCCTCATATACTAGAATGCATATGGAACACGGAGGTGTGTGTATACTACTCGACAAAACTGTGAAAGATTATGAAGAAGTTTCAGAAGTAAAAGGGTTTAGTGGTGAATGTCAAGGTGAATTTTGTTCGATCAGGAATATAAGAGAAAATGTAATAATTTTATGTGTTTATCTTCCTTGTCTTGGAAACTTTTATATATTTCTTAAGTTTTTGAGTGAGTTTTACAGTATATTTTTAAAAGGTATAAAAATTTTAATGTTTTGTATTGCGGTAATTTCAATGTTGACTTTTTAAATACCAGCAATGAACGAAATAGACTAGTGGGTTTATTTAGCCCTTATAATTTTCAGCAAACTATTCTTGAACCAACTAGGGTAACTAAAAAGACCTGATCATGTTTAGATAATATTTTTGTAAATTTTTCAGATTTTAGAAATAACTCAGTGGTGGTATCTGCCCTATCTGATCACTATTCTCAGATAATTAGCCTTACTAAATGTGTAGGTAATGCAGCTGTTGAGGGTTATATTGCATCTAGGTCTATTTCGGCCGCTCGCCTTGAGCAATTCTATCCAGAGATCTGTGACTGTGACTGGTCTTCTCTGCTGGAGATGATGGATGTCAACCAGGCATATTCATATTTCAGCAGTGTGTTATTCATATTTCAGCAGTGTCAAAGCTAGACTTAATTTTTCCCAAAAAAGAATAAAACGTAAAACACACCTACGAAAAATTGGATTACCAATGGCATTAAGATTTCATTTAAGAATAAAAGAAGCAAAAAAACTCGCAAACAAAAATATAATTGATCAGTCTGATAACAAATAATAATAATAATAATAATAATAATAATAATAATAATAATAATAATAATAATAATA
>MU183092.1:17779-101303 GCA_016904865.1 Pissodes strobi | reverse complement strand
TAATAATAATAATAATAATAATAATAATAATAATAATAATAATAATATAATAATAATATATTTATTAACGGAATATACCATTTTTTACATAAAATGCATGTACAAAAAATCCTTAAAAATAAAAAGCTAGTACAATATAATATAATGGGAATTAAACATAACAGGTCATATTAAAACAAAGAGAAAAAGAAACAATATCTTCATATGGTCAAGCACCAAAATTAAATCATGAAGCAGCACAACAACATAACATCATTCAGCAATGCACATCCTATATCAGAAATGAACTCTTCTAATTGCTGATTTAAACTGAGCAAAGGACATACTAAAAATATACATTGAATCGGGCAGCTCATTGGCCAACCTGTAGATCCTGTCAATAGGTGTATTAAATCCATAATTCGTCCTATGAAATTGTGTTTTAAATAAGTATTCACGTCTGTTACGTCTAGCAGGTACATGCAGATTAACCTGAGCAAAAAGACTAGGAGAATTAATGAGCCCATTTAATAATTTAAAGAGATTACATAAATCTATATAGGTCCTTCTGGTTTTTAATTTGGGCAAATTAAGCAATGTATAAAGGTCCTCATAATTTATGGTTTCAGTGGGTATTCCCAGCTTATAGGCAATGTGCTGAAGAAATTTTCTCTGTACCTTTTCCAAGAGGTTAATATGATTTTGATAAAATGGCGACCAGACCGTACAACCATACTCTAGTACACTTCTAACCACTGCACAATAGACATCCTTTAAGACATAAATATTGTTGAAATTCTTAAGTGACCGTAAGACATAACCCAGCAACTTCATTGCTTTATTACAAATTTCCACTATGTGATTGACAAATGTAAATTTTTGATCCAGAATTACACCTAAATCTCGTACATTATGAGCACTTTCCAAATCCATGTCATCAATTTTATATTGAAAGAAAATCGGATTTCTCCTATGATGGAAGGTTATTGATTTACATTTATTGACATTAAGACTTAGTTTATTGGATTTACACCATTCAGTAAAGCAGGTGAGATCATTTTGAAGTTTTACACAGTCATCCTCAGAAATAATAGGTATGAAAATTTTTAAATCATCAGCATAGAGCAAAAAGCAACACTTTAAGACATTTGTCAAGTCATTAATATAAAAAATAAACAGAAATGGAGACAAATGGCCTCCTTGTGGAACGCCAGAGTCAACAATAATCTCACTTGACAAAACGTTATTTAATTTTACCACTTGTTTAAGCCCAGTAAGATAGCTGCCCAGCTAGGAGAGCAGTGAGCCACCCAAACCCACAAATGATATATGGAATTTGATTAAAAAAGTAACTAAGCCCAATACCAAACATACATCTCTTTTTGAAAGCTTTCAGTCTAAAACTGAAATTTTAAATGATGTAAATAACTTTTTCTTAAATGTATGTCCTGATATAAAGTAAAGCAATGGTATTAGTTATCAAAATATGGATTTGAATGCTGATAGTATATTCTTTGATCCAGCAACACCTTTAGAGATAATGAATTGTATAGGAAATCTAAAAAATAAGAAATCGGTTGGACATGATGACATTCCGATCAGCTTGTTAAAACGAGCTGCCAACTGCTTCGCGTTTCCACTGATCATAAATCTTATGTTTCAAACGGGTGTTTCTCCAAATGAGCTAAAGAAGCCTGTACACAAAAAGGGTGACACTGGTAAACTCGAAAACTATAGGCCCATATCGCTTCTTTCGAATATTAACAAAATATTTGAAAGAGTGATTTTCACATGCTTGATTGGCTTTCTGGAGTCTCGATTTCTAATAACTGACAGACAAAATGGCTTTCGTAAGCAGAAATCGATAATACGTGCTGTCTATCAAGCACTGGAAAAAATAATAAAATCACTTAATGATAATAGAACAACAATGGTCATGTGTCTTGACTGTGACTCTGTGATGTGTACCAAGCTGGAGAGGTATGTAGTCAGGGGTGTGGCATTGTGTCTACTTAGATTCACACTACTGGGGAGATCTATACATCAAACTTTCTACCTATAACAAAAGGCGTCCCACAAGGTTCAATATTGGGGCCCCTACTTTTTATCCTCTATACCAACGATATTGTTCACGTAACTGACTGTAATATGGTTCTTTATGCGGATGACACCTCCCTGATCTATAGCGAGGAAAATACAGACATATGTCGAACACAAATAACTGATTCCCTTGATCTGCTTGGTACATGGTTTATAACAAACAACTTGCTTTTAAATGTTGCTAAGACTCACATTGTTCACTTTACTTTGAAACCTCAGCCTAATACTTCTCTTTATTATAACAACACATAACTTAAAATCAGTGAAAGTGTCTCTTTCTTGGGTGTTAGGTTGGATCAAAGAATAGACTGGAAGACACAAGTTGATAAACTAGGATCGGATATAAATAGGTATAGCTATGCGCTATGGGTTATCACTAATGTGATAAACCAACAGGCAGCACTCTCAGTATACTATGCCTGTATGCAGTCAAGGATCTCCTATGGCATTATTTTCTGGGGGTAATTCTGCTGGTGCAAATCAAGTAATGGTGTTGCAAAAAAATGTATTAGAATTATTTTTGAGATGGGTTATAGGGATCATTGTAAGGGAATTTTTATTTTAAACAAGATTCTTACGGAATACAGCCTGTACACTCTGGAATGTGTAAGGTTTATTTTGGATATTTCATAATTTTTTGTCAATCTGCAGGGACGACATCAATATGACACAAGGTTTAATAGTAATTTAAGAAATGAAAAGGCAAATTTTAGTTTTATTCAAAAAAATGTACCTAACTTTTAATATTTTAAAAGTGTGGAACACACTTCCAATATCTGTAAGGCAACAGCCTGCTAAATTAATAAAAAGTAAACTCAAAAGGTTTCTCCTGGGGAGAGGGTATTATAGCTTAAATCAATTTTACTTGGATAGAGAGGTGAATGAAACACTAGTTAACAGTTTTTAATTGCAATATTAGTAGTATAAAATTTTAATTGTAATATTGTCGTTCGAAGTTTTAATCTGTATAGAATATTGTATAAAATAAGAGTCGTTCAAAATATTTAAACCTATGTTATGTGACACGATCTATATCCATAATGGTAACGTATATTGCATTATTGTGAAAATATGTAATTTGTGATCCAATAAAAAGCTATCTATCTATCTATCTAACAGCCGCTTTGGGCATAAAGATGAGATATGTCCTATTTTGCAGCAGTAGTTTCTTCCTCTTTTTACCCGATTGTTTCTCGTGACCGATATAAGGTCTGTTTCAAACAACTAGAAAATCATACGAGGAACCCTCATTTATAGATGTCAATTGAACTTTTGAAAGCCCTGTCACGTTGACAAATGAATTATGCTACTAGAAATTACCATCCTATGTATGGTTTCCAGGTCAGTTGGAAGAGACCTATAAATTGCACTTTAATGGATAACCAAAAATAAAAAGTGAGAGTTCTATTAGTCTAGACCATGATAACGTTGTGGTTGTGATAAATATTATAATCAGTATATGGAAAAATTGATTATAAAAACCCTGATAGATATCCAAAATTACCTACTAAAAATATGTGAAATTATTTAAAATCTGATAATTATTCCATTCAGACAAAGCTGCATAGTTTTCGTTCTAAAGTTCAAATTACCTACATATAGTATGCAAAGCAAATCAAATAATGAATTGTATATTTATTACATGGAAAGTAAACCAAAATAGAAAATACATACTAGAAGTAAACAACCTCTCGTAGATAGTACACTCGTCTCACGTCGATATTTGTTTACACACAATACAATACTTTGTTGAATGATCACGAAAAGTAATCCATCAGTATTTCAAAACCTACTTTCTACTTGTTCTTTTCATAATAGATGGATCAAAAACTAAAAGATTCACAATTATTTGTATTCAATTCAAAACTTTTTGCCTACACATTCAGAGTTCAGCTGATTTATGTTACAACGTTGCCAAATATTTTAAAGTTTTAGATACCACTGGGCCACTGGGCATTCGAATATTATATAAAGAGGGGGCGAGCCACAGCCGACTGGGTGTTCTTTTAGCTTGTAGTTTGTTAAATAAGAAAGTTCTTTGCATCAAGTAGACTTCAAAAACCTATACAATTTTGAATCAATTTGTCATAATATATTCAATTTCCCTGACCATCAGTTCAAACACTCGGCAACAGTGGCAGAACTGTGAACAGGGCAGTACTAAGCTCAAATGACAGAATTGAAAACATTACCTTTCCTATTTAAAAAAAAAACAAGCTTGTTCTTTTACGGATTTGATTCTCAGTTATCAATCATCTCCCGCCCAACTAACTAATCTAAACTTATATGTGATTTTTCAATTAGCTGCTGAAAAATGCAAGAATAATAAACAAGGGAAGGATGGTTTTTCACTGACAGCTGCTCTGTCGTGACGTAGTTGGCCCGAAAGCCTTTAATACACACATACATGTATTAGAAAGTCGTACGGGCAAAACTATATTTTATACTTTATAAAAATGTATTTAAACTGTGTATAATAAAATTAAACTATTTCCTATGAAATTACTGTTTTTTTTTTCGTTGAACATTAATTAGTTAAAGATTCCTTTTATTCTCCAAACAAGTATATTTGTATCTGTACATGTTTACTGATATTCCTAATAGTAATTTTCTAGTGGCACTCAGAGTTCCACATTATATTTTCAAATTATGGAAAATAAAATTGAATTAAGAAAGCCTTAGTTTTATAATTTGTGTGTATTAACTAGTAAGTGTTACATTCATAATGCTAATAACATGGGTGCTTATGAATGGGAAATCTTTAATATGATTCGACACTGGCTTTTTCATAGTGTAGTGTTTGCTGTATGACCTAATATATTTATGATATCGTAACGTGATAAACAAGGTCACAATCTAAGGAACAGATAATGTATAAATAGTAGTTACTTACCAGTATATGTACGTGAATGTAACCAATTTTTTTAAATTATGGTTTAAAACTTAATAGCCAAGTGACACACTAAATAAAACCCTCATGTCAACTTCTCTAGAATATTAGGTAAAATATTATTCCTCCCAGACTTGCTTACATTAAAAGAAGACCAATAAAAATAATATTGGTCAATTCATGTCAGAAAATGAAATGAAATTGTGGCTTTAATTTTTCGGCCTTCGGTAGACAAAGGCAATCTGGGGATGGTGGCTTAGAAATAATGAAAAATATGTGCTTGTTTTTAAACATTATTATAATCATTCAAATGAAAACAAAAACATATCTTTCTCTTTCTCTATAAATCATGTCTAGCTTCGGTTCTAAATAATATGAATCAATTTCGTCATAACGTCATTACTTCATCACGAGAATTCACTGTTTTGAAACTATTTGAACCAGGTTCAAATAATTCGACTGCAAGAAAACAGCTCAGTTCTAGTTACGTTACAAACGTCACTTCAAACATTTTTATTTTAGATGGTAGATCTCAACATTTTGAGCCCATTGTGACAATGTTATATTTTTTAGAAGCATTTTTCTGTCCAGGAAATTGAGATTGTTCAATTTTGAACCAGATCAACGAATGTTGTACCAACGCAAGGTTAGGTTAGCAGAGGCAGAGAGAAAAAAAACTTAAAAGGAGAGGAGACAGCTTGTCAATCGATTTTGTATGCGCATGTGCAACCACAAAGGGTAAATTGTCAAAATTAAAATAATTTCAGACGAATGTCTCGCGACAGTCTTGATTTTGGCTGCCATCAAGATCGAATGTTACGAACCTACAAAGTTGTTAAATATATCCTGGTTTTTAGTTAGATAAAGCAAAATGTTTCGTAAAAAGTGCATCCAAAGTACGGGCACGTATTACAATAAGTAATATTTCACTTTTCGCATGGCCCTCCGCTCGCTACGGGGGCCAAGAAAAGGAAACCAACCAGGGGCTAACCCAAACGTAACCCAAGACATACCCAAAATCAAGAAAAAAACTGTTTGCTAGCCAAAACTAACCCACGACATATCCAAAATCAAGAAAAAAACTGTTTAGAAACTTAACCGTAAAAAAAATAAAAAAGCAACGGGGTTTGAACCCGGGCCGCCGCCGATAGTCGCCGAATTGAGACCTAACCATCTAAACCTCTAGACCACGACGACTCTTGCTCCAAATCGATTGCATCGCAAATACATCGAATGTAATCGCTCGAGTAAACGCCACCTACACTAGATGGCGCTGGAGACGCTTTTACCATGATGGCAACCAAAATCAAGACTGACGCGAGACACTCATGATTTCAGGTGATCAGATGTCATTGTCATTAGCTTAAAATATTTTTCTCTCGATACTTAGTGGTATTGTTGTCAACGGAGCAGAGTCAAGGTCACCAAAAGGGTACACCAACATGAAAGGTGCTGACCAGAGATAAAATCTCTGGTGCTGACGCTTTTAGTTTTTTTTTCTCTCTGGTAGAAGATAGGTTGGCCGATAACTTGGGCGCGACAGACAGAAGAGAAAAGCCTTGACGTCACCGATCGTCATCGATCGGAAGTAGAAGCAGCGTTTACCGTTAGATTTCTGTTTATTTTCCTTCGCATCTGCTTTTTGCTGGTTAATTTTCTGTTCTTGAGGAGCGTTTTTTTACGAGTTTTCAATAAACTGTCACGGCTAGCAACCATCCGAATGTTTTGTGCTACTCTATAGAACTAGCCTTGTCGCGTCTACGTATGTGCCATCACCGGCCGCGAAGATTCAGAAACTGTGGAATTCTCTCGATGCCCTGTTCGAGAATCATATAGAGTGGCCTCGCTTCTTCCGGAGTATTTGTGATGGCCTTTAGATTGTATATAAATAGCAGACAGAAAGCGTGCTGAGTGACTTAATCATTGGGTGATGAATTGTAAAGAGCTAATAGTTCTAAATTTATAAGAGTAGTTTAGTGTGTTCAATTGTATACAGTGATAAAAAAATAAAGAGAGTATTAATTTAAAATAGTAAAAGTTGTAATTTCGTTCAGAACCCATGAAAAAACGTAACAAAACATTTTGTGTATATTTGTGGTAGTGCAGTGTAATAGTTATTTAGGTTTAGAAATTTTTTTGTGTAAATAGAGCACATTTAGGGATTTTTTTTAAATAACCTTTTGACAGTTTTAATGAAAATTTGTGGTGTGATTTGTAGGGCTTATTTAACCCCGACTAAATTTAAATTTTTATGTCCAGTAGCTTCTCAAAGGGCACCTTAACCAATATTGTTGGAACAATAATACGTCACTTACTTTTTTACAATTGTTATAATTTCTCGGATTAAGAAACTATAAATAGATAATTTTTTTTGTCGCTTGATTTTTGATGTAAACATCTTACGGTGAGGTGAGGGTAAATCTCGGCAAATAGGACGGAAATCGATAAAAACCGTACCATCCCTGTCTCTCATGTGGGCTTTCAACAGATGACGTCACGAATCGATCGGATAAACGTACTTTTTTCACAAGGCATTGCCCGTACTACATCAAAGGACTTCAGAGTTGCGCACGCATCACATTGTTGAGAAAAAATTTCTATTATTACACTTCGTGTATAGCCCTCTGCTCGCTACCGGTCGCAACCAACATAAACTAATCAAAACTAACCAAGACATGCCCAAAATGAATAAAAAACTTTTTACACATAATATTAAAAATTAAAAACACGTCTTGCCACTGGAATCGAACAAGGGCCGCCGTACCATACACTCAGCATCCAACCACTGAGCTACAGACCAGTTGACAGCAATTCACCAGACCCTAAAGATATGGTGTTTGTCAACAATGTAATGCGCGCGCAACTCCGAAGCCCTCTGTTGAGGTACGGGAAACGTCTACAGAGGGGAAAAAACTGAAAAGGAGAGACTACAGTCTGTCAATCGATTTCGTATGCGCATGTACAAACGCAAAGTGCAAAAATCTCAAAATTAAAACACCATCACTACCATCAGCCGATTTCAGGTGATCAGATGTCATTGTCATTAGCTTAAAATATTTTTCTCCCGATACTTAGTGGTATTGGTGTAAACGGAGCAGAGTCAAGATTACCAAAAACGGGTACACCAACAGGGAAGGTGCCGACGTTTATTGTCGCCTCTCCTTTTAGTTTTTTCTCTCTGACGGCCACTACTTTTTTCGGGCAAACTGTACCAAATCTGGTACAACGTTATCACCTCTGGCAACACTGCCCCCAACTTAAAATCCAAAATGTCAAATTTCTATATTTCTATTGTCAAGGTTGGTAGTGTCAAGTAGTGTCAGTACCCAGTACTGTCAGTGTCATTGTGTCAATCAATTGATTCACTATTCAATCTGCAATCATTCAATGGAAGTGGGATAAATATAAAAATATGGATTGAGGTTTGAAGTTTAGAATTTTGGGTTTCAGGTGTTCTTGCTAATCGTGATTAATAATTAATATTGACGGAAATTTTATGTTGTTCTTTTTTCTCATATGTTCTGGATTATTTCCAGAGAAATCGATATTTGCAGAGGTTACATATACGTTTTCATAAGGTGTTTGTTTCCTCAACAGAAAATGGCAGGATCCAGCGATCGACACTATCACAATGATACCAGTAGTGATACGGAAGATTATGCTGACGATAGAAGAAGAAAAGTTTTCAAAAACCGATTGAGGTATTAGTGTTTTCATTAGTTCTAAAATAAAGTCAGGGCTTCATGCTTCCTCATCTCTCATTTTTCCTTCCATATTATTTTGGGTCAATATTTACTTTGCGCACTTATTGGCTACCACAAAAATAAAAATACTGACATATTCTACGTTACTTCTCTTACCATCTCCCACACATTAAATGCTGCGCAAATGTTTCTACTTATCAGAAAAAAATAACAAAGTTTACAAAATGCAGTTATGTTAAACCATCCGACATGTTCCAAACTTATACTATCTCGCTCTCGCACACTCATTATTTCACCTTCTCTTTTTTAACACAACGCAACGGTCCAAACGGATCTGAAAAACGCAAGCAAAAAGCAAGGCAGGCGTAATAGCGATACAAGAATAAGTAATTTTACCAGCTTCTTTTCTTAAAAACCAAAAATATAACTGTTTTCTTTTGCATTTTAAAATGATAACATTTCTGGCACGTCAACATGACACTATTTCAGCTTTCAGCATTTCGATTCCTTAAATTATGTGATCTATCATCTAGTTAGCTTAGCACGGCTCAGCCAGCTGTCATTCTACGAATAGGTGTTGCCAAGTGTAATTTCTATTCGGTTCTTAAATACGGTATCTTCTTGGATACATTCAACCAACACTTTATACATGGTGATTCAGAAGTACTTTGTATTTATTAAAACAATAAATAATAATAATAATAATTCGCTATTTTGAGTTACGCAAGACGCTCGCTATTTAACGACCAAAAGAGAGAGAGACAAATGCGCCCTTGTTTGGTATATTTGGATAAGTTAAGAAAGTACCACGCGTAGCGCGCTCGTTTTGTTAATTTGGGATAATTATGGTTTTGTGTTAGGCGGGGTTGGTCAAGCGCATAGCACGCTCGTCTCAATGCTCTTGTTTGGTTAATTAAAGTTACTTTCGATTATTTTTGCTTAATCTGGGATACCGAAGACAAGCCCGCGTAGTGCGCTTGTCTCTTTTTTATTAATTAGGGTTAGTCTGGGGTGGTTTTGCTTAGTTTAGGTTAAGAAAGAGACAAGCGCGCTACGCTACACCATTTTGCCAAATTAGGGTTAGTCTGGGTTAGTTTTGATTAGTTTGGGTTAGTTTTGGTTAGTTTGGCTTAGTTTTGGTTCGTTTGGGTTGGTTTTGCTTAGCCTGGGTTAGTGAAGAGATAAGCGCGCGTAGCGCGCTTGCCTCTTTACATTGCTTAATTAGGGTTAGTCTGGGTTAGTTTGGGTTGGTTTTGCTTAGCTTGGGTTAGTGAAAAGACAAGCGCGCGTAGCGCGCTTGTCCTTTTACTTTGCTTAATTAGGGTTAGTCTGGGTTAATTTTGGTTAGTTTGGGTTAGTTTTGGTTAGTTTCGGTTGGTTTTGCTTCGTTCGGGTAATAACTGGTTAATTAGGGTTAGTCTGGGTTAGTTTTTGTTAGTCTGGGTTGGTTTTGCTTAGTATGAGTTGGTGAAAACACAAGCGCGCGTAGCACGCTTGTCTCTTTACTTTGCTTAATTAGGGTTAGTCTGGGTTAGTTTTGGTTAGATTCAATTAGTTTGGGTTGGTTTTGCTTAGTTTGGGTAATGAAGACACAGTGAGATCATTGGGGGCGAAGGAAAAATTATAGAAATTGACGAGGCGAAAATTGAGAAAAGAAAATATAATCGGGGACTATACAAAGCGATTCCACGTTTTTTGGAAAAATGCAGCGGCGCTTTACCCATTAGTGCTTCATCCATTTCCATGTAAGTAATTTCAATAATTGATATTACATGCACCTGCCCTGGGACATTTTCCTACTTGAAAATCAAGAATGTTAGTCAAGTGTGACAACATTGCAAGTAAATTTTCATCATTAACGTCAAATTAGGAGAGTTCGCGTTTAAATGTCTTCCTAAATGGCCTCATTTATGATTTTTATTTTGCGATTTTTGGCGTCAAAAGTGTTTTGCGCAATATGTAACGTGTCACAAAACACTTCAAATACTGTCTTCTACACGTCACATAAAAAATTTTTGCAAAATTCGAAAAGTGCTCAAAGTAAATATTTACCTTATTTTGGAATTAGGTCACTTTTCTAAAGTTCACCACCGACTCGAAAACAAGTGCTTTGTTTCTTTGTTGTGGCAGAAAAACTAGATGCATCAAGGTAGTCCCTATGCATGTTTAAATACCCTGGCCTTATATGGAATCTTGCAAACACTGTCCTACATTATGCCTAATCATATATAAACAGGGAGATAAGGAAAACAAATTTCTAGGCATTCCAAAGAGAATGTTGATATACTCCATAGGCATTTTATTGAGGATGATGTCCTCTCAAATATGTTATGAATATCTAAAAAAATAGTTCTACCATTTTTCTTCCAGTTTTATTTTTACACTTTGATTTCATATGTATTAAGGTTAGTGATTTTCATGAAGGTTTCAGTTGAATTTTAGACGCTTTTGTAGCTGACAAATCAAAGCATTCTCATTGCTATTTTTCGAATAGATTTTGTCTAAACTTATAATTCTGACAGCTGTCAAAATTACAAAATTATTAATTTTTGAAAACATTTTCAATACTCTCCCTAATTTTTGCTAAAGTGTTGCTACAAACACACTGATGATTTCTAGGGTACAGAAATTAAGTTTGCCATATGTTTTTGTGTATTTTAAATACTAATATGATCCCAGCAATTTTCAAATAGTCTTTGGTAATCTTGAATTTCAGTTATTGATTTCAATTTTCCATGAAAGCATATTAAGTTATTAGGAAGGTAAGTATATCATTATATGTATGTATATCATTATACGATTGCATCAAAAATCTTATCAAAATCGCAATCAGTTGATTTCATCTAAATAGTTTCATGTTGTTTCCACCAGTTGAATAGCTAAAGGAAAGCACATCATGTCAATACAACTGTAGAGCCCTATACAATATATTTTAAAAGGTTGGATAAATTCTGTATAATCTGGTATTTTCTTGGGTAGTTTGAACACATTTCAATACCTAGTAATTGCTCTATTGAAGAATCTAGCTAGATATATAGATAATATAGTTTATTACTTATGATACAAATCTTCAGTACAAAGCATCCTAAAACTAAATAAAATAACATAAAAATAAAATAATCTTTATTGTATGCAACAAATAAACCATACAAAGGTGGAAAGTACTGCTAGGTGTATTTTAATAACCACCACAAAATAATATGAGCACATTTTCCTAAAAATACGACAAACATTAAAGCAAACTTACACAAAACAAATAAATAAATTTATAAAAAGAAATGCACCTAAAATAAGAAACAACAGCATTTAGGTAAAAAAAAAAGAGAAATTAAAAAGCCACAGACTTTTCAATACCGGAGACAAGACATTAAACGATCATACAAAAATACTTCAACAACATAAACTAAGACCTTAGGCTAGGTCAAAAAACTCCCCAATTCCGTAATATGCCCTGCATAAAAGCAGTTGTTTCAATTTGCACTTAAAAAGCTTAATGTCCGCTACATTCCTGATGCAGAGAGGAACATGATTGTAGATCTTCTGACTAAGGTATATTAGCGAGTTCCTAGCAAGCGAGGAAGTAGGAATTGGCAAAGGAAAATATTCACCTGATGAGTCACATGGCCAGTGTTAGATGGATGTCTTATCACACTTGCGAATCTGCACAGCTGTTTCCAAGATAAAGAAAGAAAAAAGGATACGAATTTTTTCCGCAATAAAACCTCTTAACCCAGCCAAACACAGATCCCTAACTGCTTTTTTTCTGAAACACAAATATAATGCCCACCAAACCCCCTGCTACTCGGACCTCAGTACACTGAGCGTGCAACCACACCTCCAAGCTCACGTCTTGCAATCCGGACCGCAAAGTTGACGCGAGACTCAGGATATGATCTTCAAACCTTAGGCGACCATCAATAGAGATAGGTAACCAAAAACTTGCAACTCTCCCCACTCTGGAATGGAGTCTGCTCATCGAACATCAGACCCCCGACATCGCAATTAAATCCCCAAAAAAATGTCTTATCAGCAATAAAAACAAGCCTGTTTGAGGCACACCACTCTCTCACAATTTGAAGATCTTGAACAATAAGCGCTCAACATAATCGGAATTCATATGACGCTACAATATAGTGGTATCAGCAAACTGAACAGCCCAATGGAGCCCATATCGTTATCGTTAACGTATAGCAAAAAAGGACTCTGAGGTACCCCACATTTAAAGGCCCCAGCGCCTGACGAAACTCCAAAAACCAACACCCTCCGAGTATGATGCGACAAATAAGACTAAAACCATTCCAAAACGGCATTCCTGAAACCATATTTATGGAGCTTAGACAACAGTATCCCATGATCCACGCAATCAAATGCCTTGGATAGATCAGAAAACATTGCCGCCATTGCCTCCCTAGAGCAGTCTGAAAGCCAAACTGATTAGCAGCTAAAATGTTATGCTGGTGCAAAAAGGATACAATTCTGCTCTTTGTAAGTCTCTCAAGAATTTTTTCTGGAAAATGAGACAGTGTCAAAGTTCTTGGGGTTATCCATTGACACCAAGATAAGGTTTTCTGATTATATCATGCAGCTAAATAAGAAGCTCTCATCAGCATGTTATGCATTAAGGGTTGTGAGGATCAACTTGGGATATTCAATGGCTAAACAGGTTATTATTCTTTGGTCGAATCTAACCTCAGATATGGTATTCTCTTTTGGTGCCTCAGTGGGGTGCACTTAATTCACTCTACGTTTGTGCCAAAAAAACGGGCTCTTTGCAGTGGCGGATTTGCAGTCTCGGCCGCCCTAGGCCCCAAGCTATCAGGCGCCCCTTTCTCAGCATTCACCATATATACTTTTTTATGTTTTTTTTTATGGCAGTGGCACACACACTAAATGGAGATCCTATTGCGCTTGACGAGCGGTGTGTGTGTGCGAAGATGTTGATTGACATGGTTCTTGAATAGTTCTAGGTTGTAATTAGTGGGAAACAGATGTCCTGGGAGTGAGTTCCACAGTGATGCAGTGCGCCAGACAAAGGAGTTCTTGTAAAGCGATGTTCTAGGTGTTTCCAGTTGTACGACGAACCGGTGCGCTCTTGCCGTCGGTCGTGACCGTCTGACAGGACTTGCCAGGGGCGGGATGAGGCGGGCTAAATCCTGGGCACATCTGCCGTGAAAGTATCTGTAAAACAGAGACATCTCAGTCACATGTCTGCGGTGTTCCAGACTATCCAGATTCCGGGTCAACTCCGGGTCGCCGACGAGACGCACAGCTCTCTTCTGAATGGAATCCAGCAGCTTTAGGGTGTGCTTTGGTGCGGCACGCCAGTATGTGAGCAATATTCTAAGCACGGTCTTATTTGCGCTTTGTAGAGCAAGAGCAACTGCTGCGGTGTATAGAGTTTTTTGTTGCGAAATAGCGCACCATGCTTCTGGGAGGCTGATTTTGCGATGTTAGCAACGTGGTCATGCCAGGACATATTGCTGTTGACCAAGACACCCAGAAGTCCGATTGACGAGGATGAAGGAATGGTCGATCCTGCCATAACAATGTTAGGGCCCGCTGTATTTGGCCCTCTTGGTAAACGTTGCTGATTGGGTCTTTGCTGCATTGAACTGGACCAAATTTCGGTCGCCCCAAGTTTGAACATTCTCCAGGTCTTGATTTATTGCCGTAATCTGCTCCTGTCTGCGGTGATAAGTCTCAGTCGCTGGTAAGGGTTTTTCTGATCTAAAGTGGGAGACAAGGGTACTGTCATCTGCAAAACTGTAAACAGGATTATTCGTTTCGATCAGCAGGTCATTAATATAGATGAGGAACAGAGTTGGTGAAAATATTGCGCCCTGAGGCACGCCCGCGTTGATGGTGAATGTGTCTGAGGTGTGTCCATCAACTGCAACGCGCAGAGATTGGTTCCTAAGAAAACTGGCAAGCCAGCTGCAGAGAGAGACTGGCAGTCCGAACGACGGCAGTTTGTTGAGCAGTCCGTCATGCCAAACTCTGTCGAATGCCTTTGAAATATCCAACGCAATCGCTCGAGACTCTCCGTAGTTCTCAATTGCCCTACTCCATATTAAGTACTATTTTTGACATGATTGAGGCCGCCCCTAAATCTGGCCGCCCTAGGCCCGGGCCTTAGGGTAAATCCGCCACTGGCTCTTTGGTATTTGTGTGGAGCAAGCCCGAGGGATCATTGCAGGCCTCTTTTCATTAGAGAGAAAATACTTACCTTCTATTGCATTTTTATCATGGAAACTGTAACATTAATACATTAAAAATATGCCCCACAGCCACAATACTCGAAACCCTAGTTGGTTAATATTGCCAGTACCAAAAGCTGCTCTCTTACTAAAAATCCATTATCTACGCCTAAAAATGTATAACCATCTTCCAGGGTAGTGTCGTGATATGGTTGATTTAAGAAGATTTAAAAGGGGTGTATATTATAACTTGGAGGAGTCTATAGTGAACATTTTGTATCTGTATCTGAGTGTGTTTGTGGGATAGGGACTTGTGTTTGTTCCTTTATTTTATATAAATTTTAGTTTTTATTTGCAATACTATTTTGTATTGACTTGACCTTCTACTTTTTGTGTTTGTGTTCTTTATTGCAGCTTTATAAATGAGAATACTATTCTTCTTACAATAAAGCACAATTTGACTTACTTCACTTATAATACTAGACACAAATATAGATGTATTATGAGCATACAGAATTATTTGCCAAATTAAGGTTTTCTAACAAATTATTAATACATATCCAGTACTAGAGAGTTGGCACAACTCAAATATTATATATGTAAGTGACTTAAAAAGTCCACTATATTGTACAATTGTTGTTGTATTTTGCAAATAAAAGTTGTTTGATTGATTGAGTCGTGATTTTAATTTTTTTTTAAGGTTTGAAAAGGACAGAGAATTAGTTTTGAGTTTCATCGATTTTATTTGTAATATGCCAATATTTTATTGTGTGTTGAAATTACTAAATAAAACTGTTGCCATCTTTGCAAATAAAGCGCCAATGGGAACTTTTACCTGCTACACTAGTATTTTTAAAGTAAACTCCTTGATTTTATAATTTTATGATCGAGTATGTAATTTTACCAAATATTAGTATTGACATATGAGACTAATAATTAATTCTGCGTAGTTATGGATCATTCTTCAAGCCCAAACCATGTCTGGTGCAACGTAGCACTGCATCCAGCGGGGACCCATGTTGCCACTCTGGATTCCACCTATCGAAACAATGTCATGGCGGTCTTGTTCGCAGGCAAGGGTCCCCTGATATCTGTTTATTTGATGTACTGTCTAGCAATCGTGTTTATTTCAGGCCTAGGACTGTCTTGATACCGCCTACGCAAGTCAAAGGAGCCCAAATGGGGGTTCCGCCGCAGTCACCCCAACAGCAGCAGCTGCCTCCTCCTGCACCTAGCGATGATCGCGTTACTTTAGTTGTCGACAGCACGAGATTTGTTGTTGATCCAGCCTTGTTTATTGCTCACCCGAATACCATGTTAGGACGAATGTTTAGGTAAGTAATCTAATAAGACTTTTAAAAAATGCTAGCACCAACAAAATATTATAAGCCACTGTTTTACATGTCAAAATACAAAAGTGGACTTTTCTGTTTTTTTTTTTGCTAGAGTAAGTCGATTCTGAGAAAAATTACATCAGTTTTACTGCACCCCTCCATCCATTATATTAGTTTGAAAAAGCGATATAGCTTTAATAATTTTAGATTTTCACTTTTTAAAAATTTTAAACTTTAATTTGTTTAGAATTTTCCTTCAATCAGTGAGGGAAATTTAATGCTTATAATGGCGATAATAATTATTTTAAAAAGGTAGCTGCATATAGTTATGTTGTCGGTTTGATATACAAGCAGTGAGGCTTTGATACTGGTATAAGATGTAATCGTCTGAACTTTTACAACATTTTTATCTATTTCTCAGAGAGATGCAGAAAGTGCTTTGAAGTTTCAATTCGCATATAGCACCTTACTTTGTCTTCTCTTATAGTTCTGCATTGGACACGCATCCAAATGAAAGGGGTGAATATGAAGTAGCAGATGGTATTCCAGCTTCGGTATTTCGAGCTATACTGGAATTTTACAAGGGTGGACTGATCAAATGTCCCCCTTCTATATCTGTGCAAGAACTTAGGGAGGCCTGTGATTATTTACTTGTTCCTTTTGATGCTTCAACAGTAAAGTGCCAAAATCTAAGTGAGTAATTTTTATGTCATATTCAAACTGTCAATTTTATTGACAGAAATGCGGAAAGTATTTATACAGTAATTTTTTGTTTTTTTTTTAAGGAGGTTTACTACATGAACTGTCAAATGAAGGAGCCCGATGTCAATTTGAGGTTTTCCTTGAGGAGTTAATTTTGCCTCTGATGGTAAACTCCGCACAGAGGGGCGATAGAGAATGTCACATTGTAGTTCTTTTGGACGACGATACAGTAGACTGGGATGAAGAATATCCTCCACAGATGGGAGAAGAATATAGTCAGACTGTGAATAGCACTGCAATGTATAGGTTTTTTAAATATATTGAGAATAGAGATGTGGCCAAGCAGGTGTTGAAAGACCGGGGACTGAAAAAGATCAGATTAGGGATAGAAGGTTAGTCTTATTTAGTTGAAACTACTTAATCGGCGGGCGCGCATTGCCAGTTTGACAATTCCATACTAACTTCAATTATGTACAGGGTTTCTGGTTCTATCTAAAAGTTTGAGGGCTTTACCTGAACCCTGAATCTGCTAAAATAATAAAAAATTGACGATATGGTCTGTAACACATAAACAGGAGGATACTGGCAAATAAGCGTTTTGACTGTAACCCAATATTTTCATTTATAGATGATAAAGGTTTATAAAGCTATTCTGTCACATACCTCAAAACCTTGATATTTGATCCAGTATTGCCTAAATTGCTTGATAAATCCGTAATTAAACTGAAAATTGTACTGTTGCACCATATTGGAATTGTTTTCAAATCAATTATTAAACTTGTCATTTTGAATGAATACATTCATATTATAAGTTGCAAGAGGTGTTTGCTGATAATAATTAAATTTATACAATTCACAATACATTAGATTTATGCTAGATAAAGGTGTTAATAATCATATTTTTATTAACGTTTTAATTGACTAATAGTTAAGGAATTTGTTTAATTGCTTAATTCTCTTTTTGGATTTGCAGAGGATCAAACTCCAGTTTTAAGTTTAAAATTGTTTAGTTTTATTTTACTCTTTATGTATATTTATGCAGTAAATTGTTCCTTAATTGTGCTGAAAAAGAAAAAATACTAAAATGTCGGCCAGTTAAAATGACTTACTTTTAGTGATGGGCAAATGCAAGACCAAGACCGGGTTAGTGGTTTAGGTCTTGCTTCAAGACTCTTGGTAAATTTTTGCTGGAGACAATTTTTACAAAGAAAATAAAAAGAAAAGATTTTCAAGTCCTTTAAAGTAAATAAAGGTTTAAAGAAAGGGACAGTATTTGTCAGTATGAAAATTTTGGTTTTTCAATATTAAGTACAACAGCGACAAATTTTAACTAGTAAATCAGGTAATTTTTTTTTGAAGTAAAAAAAAAACAATTCGAGTTAAGGAATCACTTGTTTATGTAATATTGAAACGTCCTGTGTATTTACAGTTGTAAATTGCGGCGTTAACACAAGAACTATTTTATTTAAACGTGCATTTAATTTTTTAATACATGGTTGCCCATAATTTAGTTGAAATGTAAATATTTATCTCTCTTGATAATCTGATGCAGTTATTCTAATATATATTTTTTTGAATATTTTCCTATAATAAAATTTCATAAGTTTGAAAAAATATACATCAAAGTCACTGGATTTTACGTCCTTCTATAAAAATCGATTCTTAGCAGGCCCGTTAGCTGGGGTTTGAAATAAACCAAAATTATTATTGCTCAATGAAGAACTGCACATGAGTTTTATGCATTTCTCAGCAAATGACAAATTCGTTAACATTTGTACCTACTTGTGTGCGGTAAAGTGTACTTTCCTTCACTCGTTTGAGAACTTATAAGTGCTAGAAAATAGGCTTAATGGAAAAAGTTAGATGCTATTTAATATTTAGTTCAGTGTTGCTTAAATAATGATTCCATTTTTTTTATGTCGAGATATTGTCAAAAAAACAGTAAAGATGGTGACCAAAATGTATAATTTAAGTCGTGTTTTTAGGATTATTAGTCTGGTATCAAGAAAACTAATTAATATTTCTTACCAACGTTTCGAATTATATTAACTCATCATCGGGGCTCTGTTAAGAGGAGGTTAGAATATTTAGTACAATTTTCCAATTTGATATAAAGAAAACAAAACAAGAGCCTTAAGCCCAACAACGAAACCTTTCTTAAGAACTACCTTCGTTTAATAAAATATAAATAAATAAATAAGCAACACGCAAAACAAAAAAACGGGTTAACGAAATGAAATAACAGAAAGGGTTACTAATGATAAAATATATAAGGCATATGCATGTCATAGAAATCATTATTTCTTGTTAAAAGAAAAATATTAATTCATGAAACTTACCAAAATTGTGCTTTTCTCTCGTACACTCATTCATATCTCATAACAGGATTAAAATAGCTAATATTGCGGATTAATGAACATTGCAAACAACAAAGAACAATTAAAAAACAAATTACACAGCGTAATACAAGGACGACTGTTAAACTCTGTACTATATTTTGTCGAAAAAATATATACAAACAAAAATTTAAAAATTACTTAAAATCAGCAGTTTTCAAAAATAAATTTTTTGGTTTTTTGAAAATATGTCGAAAATGGAAAAAGATAAATAAAATGTATTATTATGAATTATAAATTCATTGAAATTAATTCATTATCAAAGCAGAATTGAGGAGGTTTCGAGCAAAAACAAATAAATCCACCATAAACGATTTTTGGGAAAAGACGATTTTTCTATTACGCAAAAAGTACTAGCTTTTTCATTTATCTTGTTAGCAAATAGTATTAGAGGCATCATAATAAGACTTTCCCTACAATATAAATTTTCAAAAATAATATTTCGGAGAAATAGAACTAAAACAAAAATGGATTTATTTGGTTTTGCTCAAAAACAACTGGATTTATTCGGTTTTGCTCAAAACTTTATTAGCAAACATTAATAAAAATATTATTAAACTAGTACAAACAAAAACATAATATGTGTAGTTGACAAACATGAAAGGAAATTAGCTTTTAATCCTTTTAAACCCATGAAAAAAATCTGAAAAAATCTTTACTCCCAAATTAAACAAAAAAGTAATATTCTTTTCTAAGAAAAAATTTTAGCCAAAGAGCAAACAATAAAAAATAACTATCTTTTAAAGTTTAAACTACATAAAAAAAAGTTTATTAAATATGGAGGGCAGACTCCTCTTCTACGCAGTCACACTCATTACTCATCTCTTCTTCTTCCTGAGTTATTTCCTCATTATTTTCAACTCGATTTACTCATAAGTGCAACAATTTCGCCGCTTTCCCACTCTTTTCCATAAGCTGTTACCATCTATTGTTCAAAATACACACTTACTAATTGGATAAAATAGGACACTCAACATAAATAATATAAATATATATTTGGATTTATTCGGTTTTGAGCGAAAGGCGGATTTATTCGGTTTTGCACGAAAATATCAATATCAATCATGAAATTGACGAGGATTTATTCGTTTTTGCACGTTAATAGTTGGTTTATATGATGTATTTTAACAAACTGAATCGGTATCCGCCGCTAACTCAATTTTCATAAAAAGTGGATTTATTCGGTTTTGCTTGAAAGCTCCTCAATTGAACTAGCAATTAAATATTTTAGAACGTTTTCCACTTAACCAATTTTTTATCTCTTATAATTTTCAAGATCCCAAAATTACATCAGTCCTTTTCGGACACACTGTATGTGAAGAACCAGGATGATGCTTCAATTTATGACTTTATAACATCAGAATATGCATAATATTATAGCCTTCAAAGGGCTTACTGGCCAAAATTACATCCAAAAAACGGTCACTATCTCCCGGTCTATATGCAAGAACGCTTGGAGAAATGTATTGACATTTGTATAATTTGTTTGAAATCCAAATTAGATTTTTGTAATTATGACTATAATTTTCTTTAAAAATTTGACTGTTCTTTTTTACTTGAATGCATTCTTATTCGTTTACATACAATGCGTCCTGGCAAATAGGGAATACGGTCTAACTTTCCCTGCATGTATCTCACAAACAAAATGATTTTTGACAAACGGTTATAGGAAGTTTTTTTTTCATATTTCGATCCAACCATTTCGATCTCAGAATTAAGGGCAATATGTCAACAAATAAAATTGCGAAAAAAAAGCACAATACTAGGTCTTGGTCTTGCAGACCTGGAGCTGGTCTTGGTCTTGCTTTTTCTGCAAGACCAAGACCAGTCTCGCTCGTCTCTACTTATTTTAACAACTAAAATATTAATATTGTATTCAACTCTTAGCAAAAGACTATATGATGTTTTTTTCCAAATTTAAAAGGGCGTTTTTAACGTTTTTCTTAATATAGCATTAATTTTATTTATAGCAAACTACAAATAAAATCGGGATTGTCAGTGTCCCTTGAGCAACTACGAAAAAGTTGATCACGGGAATTTAAAAACCCTGTCCAAATAATATGTGTATTGAACAATAACATCATGATATTTTTCATCAGGTTATCCCACCTATAAAGAGAAGGTTAAGAAAAGACCAGGCGGTCGAGCTGAGGTCATCTATAATTATGTCCAAAGGCCTTTTATCCACATGTCATGGGAAAAAGAAGAAGCCAAGAGCAGACATGTTGACTTTCAATGCGTCAAATCGAAAAGTGTTACTAATCTCGCCGAAGCTACTGCTGACCCTGCACTAGAACTTGATGCCAGAGGTTTGTACAATTTTGACAGTAGAGGATTAAGTCGTATTAAATATTCTGAAACAGGAAATTTTCTGTTGTAAATAGGTTGTGGTTAGTGCTAATGCCTAAAATGTATAATCGCAAACTCTCTAATTGGACCGAGTATAATCTTGCTGGCGAATGGCCACTACCCATTGGCTACTTATATCTGCATTCATTCAAAAATGAATAGCGTGCACTTTAATTATCACAAAAAAATACATTTATTCTGCATTCCCCAATTTTTTTCAGATTTTTCCAGGTCACAATTTTCAAAATAGAGGGAGGCGGACAGCAGCGAGTTTTTTTTTTGAAGATGTAATTGAAGTCCTTTCATTTGATGACTCACTCAAGTGGGACCACGAACTTTAAAGTTTTTGTGCGAACATACATTTGTTTTTTAATAAACTCCAATGGCGATACATTTAAAAACGAGACAGTTAACATGAACTTCACAGCGGTTTTATCATGAATGCAATTCTGGTTTTGTGAAACGAACGGGTAAATATTATTTTCCGTCCTTATTTTTCATAATGCACAAAAGAATGGTCCGGATGACGCGTTTCAATGTAAAATTGAAATAATGGCTTGGGCTATTAATATAAAATTTTGTATTTCAGAAGTTTTTAATAAATTATATGAAAACAGCTGGAGAATTAATCATCGAAAGCCATGAGAAAATCATTAAAATGTTCAAAAGACTAAGGCTTCAAAAACAAGCTAGAGCTAAAATGTTCAACTGCATGCTTAAATTTTAGCTTAAGCTTCTCAGTCTTTCTTCAGCCCTTAATTAAAAAAAAAATAAACATAACACAACAAATACTTACTAAAAATAATTATTTGATTTTCGATCATAAAATTTCATAGTACCTACCATATATTGCTCCAGATATGACCGCTCAGACATGAATCTCGTAATTATGAAAAATACTCATGCTCAAAGATAGTTAGTTAGTCTTGCACCAACGTCGTAAAGTGATACTTTTTGACCCGCGGGTGCAGTGTTCACCAGAGGGCCAGTGCCAAAATCCAACTATGCGATTGGTGGAAACTCGGGTTTAAACAGTATTTTTTGTATGACCAATATAAAAAGATTGAAAAATATTTCGCCTTAATTTATTGACAAATAGGTTTTCAAAAACACATATTTGTTTTTAGCTTAGCAATGGATATGTTAATTGTGGCTATTGCCAAAAAATTCAATTTACATATTAACAGTATTATGAAAAAACTGTAGTTACCATCTTAATAACCTCAGTTACCACAGCTGTAAATAGTTACTTAGAAGAAATTCTAGCCAACATACACATATTTAAGTGATGAAACGCCAGATAAATTGACTTTTATTTCTTAACTTGCAGTTTAATTTAGTAAAACCTGAAAATGTTGGAAGGTAATATCAATTATTAGCAGCAAATTAATACGATATCAGATGACTGTATTAAGGATTTATTCAAATTTTAAAATAGTTTATTAATGCAAATTACATAGGTATAATGTTTACACAGGTCAGAAAATTATTGAATTATTTAATATATTATAAATCATCCTACAAGTAAAATGAGTATTGGGACCAAAATTTCCACATAAAATTTATACATTAAAATGTCATCATCGGTTTACATATTAAAATTATCCATAAAATTCATACATTAAAATGACAACACAGGTTTATACGTTAGAATTATATCTACTCATATCATATATATTTCTACTTAAAAACAATTTCAGTTCTTTTTTAAAATTCCTGTGTTCTAGAGTTCTAACAGGAACAGGTAATTTATTGAAAAGCATCACATCCGTAAAATCTGGTCTGCTTTGACACTTAGGGAGTCTGCAATAAATAGGCACTATGTTGTCTGGTTCTGGTACAATAGTCATGAACGTCTCCATGTGTCGTGAAACTGCTTTAACTTTTCTTTATGAAAAGTAAGTTTTCTCTTATAAATACTGCCGGAAAGATGAGGATGCCCAGTTGATGGAAAGCATTTCTACAGTCCTCCCGGAACCCAAGATGTGCCAGAATTCAAATGGCTTTTGTCTGCAGCGCTAACACCCTGTCCGCAGACGACGCCGACGCCCTACCCCACACCGCGATAGCATATGCCATTACTGAGTGAAACAGAGCATGATAGGCGGCCAGGAGTGTCCCATCTGACACGCAATCCACCATACTTCTCAGCAAGAACACACAACTTCTCAGTCTTCCACAGACACCGTTAGCATGAACATCCCATTTAAGCTTTGGATCCAGATGCACCCCTAGAAACTTGGCACTCTCCTGATTTTCGCCTCCTCCAAGGTCGCGCAGGGTAAAAATCATGTTTTGTGTTTTATCAACATTTAACAGCAGTTCGCCCTTGACTGTGCTTCCCACATCACAGCTTCAATTTCTTCAAGCTGCTGTCCTTGCAGACTGAGTGTCGTGTCGTCGGCGAAGAGAGAGTACCCCGCAGTGGGCTCCTGTGATGGTAGGTCATTTACATAGATTTAGAAAAAAATGGGTCCCAATATTGATCCCTGTGGGACTCCTACATCAACGATTTTCTCCCTCGACGAAACTCCACCCACCCTAACAATCTGCCTACGGTTTTCTAGATATGACTCCAGCAGCTTTATGCTAGTCCGATCAAATTCATAGCACTTGAGTTTATTTATTAAGATTCCATGGGAAACACTGTCAAAGGCTTTGCTTAGGTCAAAGAATCTGGCAATGTGGTAGTGTCGGTCTTCAAATGCATCCATAATCTTGGAGAGGAGGTTCTTGATGCCAAGAACAGTGCTCCTGCCTTCTCTAAATCCAAACTGGCAATTTGAGAATAAGACGTTGCTCTCAAAGTAGCGAGTGATTCTCCGGGAGATGCATTTTTCCCTTTGAAAATATAGGGAGCAGAGAAATTGGGCGATAGTTTGATATTTCCTCCTTATCACCTTTCTTATAAATAAGTACAACAATGGCTGTCTTCAGAGCATCAGGAAAAATTCCTTTGTCAAAGCATCGATTGATTAGTTTTGTAAGTGGTATGATGATCAAGTTCTTTATTGATTTAATGACTTTGACTGAGAATCCATATATATCTGTACTGTTTTTATTCTTAAGACTGTTTATTCATCCCTTACTTCGTTGTATGTGACATATCGAAGTGAAAAAGTCACACCAGGCCTCTGTATATTTTCCAGATATTCAACGGGGTCCATTTCTGTTCTAGGTATATTTTCCTTGAGGCTATGGGCTATACTGGTGAAGAACATATTAAATGCATCCGGCTCAATGGATGGAGTTGCATTCTCCTTTTGCTGACCTCTATTATTGTTGATGATGTTCCACATACACTTTGTGGGGTTTTCGCAGTGTTGATCATCTTGTCATTGGCTAAGCGTTTATGTTCCTTGATTGTTTGCCAGTAAGTTCTCCTGAGATCATAATACTCCTTCCGATTACCTGGAGTGTTGTACTGTCTGTAAACTTCCCCCACAAAATGTAATTGTTCTCTCATTGAACCACTCCACTCTGTTCAGTCTTGGTGTCTCAGCACAGTATGTCCTCTCCGGGAAGGATTGCACATAAGCATCGCATAAAAGTTCCACAAATTGAATGAATTTATCGTTTATCGTGATATTAGTAGCTTCGATAAAATCCCATCGGGAGGATTTCACGATATTGTAAAAATTGAGCATACCCCCCCTCTGTGTGATTGGCCTAAAAGATGTTTTGACAGTTTCATTGGGCTTATTAGTTATTAGCTTAAAGGATACTACAGTCCCACGATGGTCAGACATGTTCATTTCCACAGTCTGCGCCTCAATTGAATCTGGAATGAAGTTCATGAAAACGTTGTCGAGGCAGGCTTCCCCGCGAGTTGGCTCGTTTATTGTTTTTTTCAAAGAGGTCACACGTGTAACCTGCTTCTCGTTGGTCTGAGTTGAACAAAACGTTGGAATCACCCACCACTAAAATATTCCTACTGTTGCCTATGCTTCGCAATGCAGATTCCAGAGCATCCAGGAAAGTGCCAAAGCAGCCATTTGGAGTCCTATAAACAGCCATTACATATAAATTATATGGTTTAACTAGAACACAGGTTAACCCTATACATTTTTCAATATTAATACTAAATACATTGTGTGGTTTCCAACTTGAGATTTTTATTCAATAGGATCAAGGTACCTCCTCCTCTGGATCCACTTCTTGATGTGTAACTGATCAGTTCATAACCCTGAATGTCAAGTTTGTAGTTCTTCTGCTATTAACCAGTGCTCCGAGAGAGCTACGATGCTGTATAACTTGTCTACCAGGAATGTATCCAGCTTCTTAGAGATATCACATTGCAATATACAATACTAAAACAGGTTTTGTCTCCACTACTTCCTTTGGAATACTACTCTCTTCAGGTTTAAAAAATGATTTATTCTTACCCCTTTTGGCCAGAAAGCTGCATTTAGAATGATATCTTTGTCTTCCTTTAAAACGCCAAGTTTAAAACAGCTGAATGCTTTGTCTTTGTTGGTCTTAATTTTCTCACATGTAATGTTTTCCATGCCATTGTTTTTGAGTAGTTTATGAGATCTTGTGGCTCCGTATCAGGTGTGAAACCAGATACAAAGAGCCAGGTGTAGATAGTGGCTATTTTCAACTGCTCGGTGCCCTCAGTGCTACCCTGAATCGGTCTGGGTCTGCTTCGAGGATCTATGTTTTGTCTATGGTTTCTGCGCCCATGTACGGTTGTCCAAGTGTCTTGAGAAATCGTCATTTTCAGACTTCTTTCTGCGCCCATTGTTTCCGGAACTGCAAACAATTGTTTTGGCTTTGTTTACATCTTCCTTAACCTCACTTCTTACATCTGTCATTCCAGATCCCTCTTCCACAATTTTAGGGATGGGCGATTTCATCGGTGATCTGTTTGGCTGTTTCGGTGCACGATGCGTTTTAGCAACGGTCGACGTTTCTGTTGCTACTTTGCCGTCTGATTTTGGCAGTGGCTGCCAAGGTGAAGGCGAAGACGAACCGTTTTCCGTCACTTCTTCCCGCGTCGTGGTTTGTTTTTGTTCTTCGTTTACCATTAGATTTTCATTTATGGAGATTTGTTGTTTGATTGAAATCACTCATTTTTTCTTTCAGCAGAGAGTTATTTTCTTCAAGGATTTGGTTTTTACTTCTTAATTCGTCCACTAATATCTTGAGGTAGACGATTTCGACATCCCTTTCCTTGCTATTTTCAGTTGAAATGTGTTTTGGACTTTGACCCGCGTCATGTTCTGAACATATTAATCGTGTTTTCCTTAAGATTTTCACCTTTTCTTTCCAGTCTCTTGCAGCGCAGGACGGATGAAACACTTTCCCACACGTTATACACACAACACAACTATTTAGTTTCTTCTTGCAACAGGCAAAATATCCGCTTCCTGTTAGATCAAACTCGGGCACGTCGTTTACCGAGGCCATCTTTATTAGTGTGTATTGATAGTCGCCATCTTTGTGTCTTACTTGAAAACATGATGTTAGTATTCAGTTTGGAAAATTATAATTTGTAACCTAAAGAAATGTAGATATAAATTCGACGCTATAAAGAGGTTACTACTCTGTTGGACAGAACTGTTTATAGAGTAAATAGCTGATAATTTAAAATCTTCGCTCAACCTACAATTCGATTTCATTAGCATTAGAATTTCTTTATTAGCCTGATCTACTTTTGGATGGTTTTTCTTATTTATTTTTTTCAGAACTAAAAGCTTCGTCTCTAGAGTGCAAGTTTCTTCACTCTAGGGGTTTAATGTGGCTATCTTTCTTGTGGTTCTTGATCATATTCACTTTACGCTATAGAAATTGTCTTCTCATTGCCCCAGCAGCAAATAGATACAAATAAAGTTAATAATTACCACCGAGGTATACTGTAAAAGAAAATTCTTTGTTTCATCTAGCAGATGGGATGGGGACATTAAAAAATTACAAACAGGACGTCGGTGTAATCTTGCATTGTTTGATGAAGCTGTGCATTGCATTCTGCAATGTGAAGTATTAGTGCCGGTTGCCATGAACCTGATCAGTTGTACTGTTTAAGTCTTTGATGAACGTCGTTTATAGACTTCAATGCTCGAACTCTTCACCATTAAGGCATATCTTATGGAATATAATCATTCATATTCATTAAATTTTAAGATTATGAATAATTCAAATTGAAGTTGGGATAATAAATGAACTGTTTAATAGGCATCAGGCAGGAGTGTAAGAGATCACTGATTGAACTTTCCATCAGAAACATGCAAAAGTAATTTCTACTAAAAACTAGATTCCCAGTCTTTGAATTTGGTTCTTGTTTTTTTCCAAATATTCCTGGGAAAATTAAGTTATATTTTGAAAATATATTACAAAATCAATTATATGATGTAAAACTGTTGTTTTCGCTCCGCGTCTAGGCCTACTGAAAGATCGGCATTTACATTTCGCACTTTTACGAGATTTTTCGGACAGAAGAAAGCCTTTCTTGATATTATTTTAATAGTTTTCATAATCTCTGGTGGCCTTCCAGAAAGCTTTTTGATGTTTTTTTTTTTCATCACAAACTTTTTTGAAAATTAAAAAATATATAAACATTTGCCGTTTAGATTGCATATGTGGCAGGTTGAAGCGGTCCGTGTGGATATAGCATACTCAATTTTTTTAAATATAAAATCGTCCTTTGTAGATGATTAGTCCCTAAAACATTACTTAGATACGGATATTCTTGTGTTTGGTCGCAGCCCGTGGATAATGAATTATTATTCAATGGGCGCGAATAATGGACAGTGGACACTGTTATTTAATCGCAAACGATCCTATAATAAGCAAATTATTTAACAGTGGTAGAAAAATAATATTTTTAGTTCCCTTTCTACATGAAAATATTTTAACAAAACCCAAACTAATACCTAAGCCTGTTTTAGGCAATCCTATCGTCACTGCCACTATCGGAGACGCGCCTCCAACCGATATGCCCGTTCTGGATAATGAAGAAGGAGCAGTAGGAGGTATACAAGACTTTTTTCCTGCCAACAATAATTTACCTCCCGATGATTCTCATATTTAAATTTTTTCTCAAATTTTACTACAAGAAATAAAAGGGACGTACAGCTGCTATATTTTGGCAAATCTTGGTAGTGCTTTTATAGTAATCATTTGAACAGTATACAGGGTGTTTTGTAAGTACATGCCAAATGCTACCTGTCACATTAAAACATTGCAAATTGGACGAATAGCCATATTTTGATATAAGAAATATTCTATAATTATTATTTATGGCATGCATGTACTTAGGAAATGCTTATATGCATTTGGCATAAATGTTCAAATATGTCAAATTAATAATTTGTGTTATTGAATTGGGATAGGTATTTCAAATATTCCTATGTCCATGTGTTAATAACAAAACACCAACTTTATATTTCTCTAGTAGCTTTTTGAAATTTAGTTCTTACAATATTGGCTGTTCTGATTACAATTTAAATACAAAAAATATTCTGTGCAGTGGCAAAATTAGAAACATTTCTTCCTGTTTTTCTAAATGAATTCTGAGAAATTGGTACAATAAATTCGACTTTTTCTGAATTTGGTAGGACATGATTGTTATTATTATTAGTACACTAAAGATGTATTATTTCTCATCATAATTATTGAAAATTAAAAAATCGTTCCTTCCTGAAACTTTTGAGATAGGATTCATCATATAACCACTTTTCATTAGGCTTTCTTTACATGTTGATCTTTAATTGTGGACATTTCAGCCATTACTTGTAAACTAAATTTCAAAAAGATTGTAAGATTTATTACTACATATTAATATATGGCTATTATGGACTGAGATTTTTGTAACTTTTGTATTTATATATAATAAACCTTTGAAGAACACATTTTGGGTAACCAAATCAAACGGCAAACGAACGACCGAAAAGATAACAAAAAAAATCGTTTGAACTTTGCAAATTTGTCCTAAAATGTTTTAAATTTTTCAATCTGTAGACCAAGATACAGTTGTGGAATTTGCTGCAGTAACCTGGAATAATACACTGGCTACTTTAACAAACTTTATAAACAAAATTATTGACTCTTTTATTTTATAAAATATTATTTGAAATGAAATACCTATACAGGTTGTCTTAAATAGCTTGTGCCACTATTGCTATCTCTGAAACGGTAAGTCCTACGAGGTTGATTAAATTAGAGAAAAGGTGCCTTTTTTGATGCGCAATCAGGATCCGTTTATAGTGTTATCAAAATCCTGTTAGTTTCTAAGATTTATGAAAAATGCCTAAAAATATTTCGTCGAATATTACAAAAACTGTTCATTTTCGAGACACAGTTTAAATTAGAAAATTTTATAGTTTTTTCCGCTCTACAATATGGCGTCTTCAAATTTCACATCCGGCGTCTTCCGGTGGCCCGAACACGAAACGCCGGATGTGAAATTTGAAGACAACATATTGTAGAGCGGAAAAAACTATAAAACTTTCTAATTTAAACTGTGTCTCGAAAATGAACAGTTTTTGTAATAATCGACGAAATATTTTTAGGCATTTTTCATAAATCACCCTGTATCTTAGAAACTAACAGGAATTTGACAACACTGTAAACTGATCCTGAATGGGTTTAGAAAACGGCAACTTTTCTCTCATTTAACCGACCTCGTAGCACTTACCGTTTCAGAGCTAGCAATAGTGGCACACGCTATTTAAGACACCCTGTATAGTACTCAAAATGGTTAAGAGGTTTTATTCATTTCATCATTAACTTCTATCAGTTATTAATAGCATGAGTAATTGAACTTGGAAATATTTTGGTGACAAATCATAAATTAATTTAGATATTTATTTTAATATAACATGAAGGGTACATGTCCAAAAGAAGTCAAAATCTGGTAGCACACTAAATTTAATGTAAATAACATCTAAACAGGTCATAAAGGGGTCAAGAGCCATATTATTATAAAATGCTTAGTTTAGAGGCAGAAGCCCAAAAGGAGTGCGAGTCCTTCTCGATCATAGTCTATAGGTAATAATGTCACTATATTTTAACTGCCTATGTAGTAATTTCTGATG
Source organism: Pissodes strobi (assembly GCA_016904865.1). Classification (NCBI taxonomy): domain Eukaryota; kingdom Metazoa; phylum Arthropoda; class Insecta; order Coleoptera; family Curculionidae; genus Pissodes; species Pissodes strobi. Next base: position 70,614 of record MU183092.1, on the reverse strand, counting down.
AGTTATACTCGATCGTGTTAGTTTTGGTTTGAGTTATAGTTAATAAATATTTGTTTTATCAAAGAGCTTTAAATTAGAAATTTGAGACTTAGCTCCTGTTGAACGTATACCCTTCAAATGTAATTTACTTTTGTAGTAGAACAATTTTTTCTCCATTACAAAAATTACTTGCTCGCTAGTAATACACATGCTATAGTGAAAAATTGTATGTTCGAATAAAACTTTATAGTCTTTTTTTACTAATGTCTTGAACAAGTCTAGCTTAAAATTATGGCTGTGTTTTTAAGTGCTCAGAACGGCATTTTCAAAATCTCACCTTTTATTACATTCCTTGTTTTGACTGAAACTACGTCAGTTAATTTTTGTTAATTTGAAAATATCTCAACTTGTTTATATCATTGGAGATCATTATGTATCTAGTTATAAGGATTTTATATGTAATTTGTATTGGATCATATAAATATAAATGATTGTGTGTTTAAAAATTTAATTTATTTATTATACATAAAAACTATATTAAGATTATTCCTAAGATTATGGTAGTCTCTCTCTACCATAATTTTTCTTTATTCTGATACAATCGCTAACAATATACCATTTACCTCCTTGTTCTGTAATTAGAAAATTCTGTTCGAAAACCTTTGCACTCTGCTTGGTGTATTTTACTCTTCCACTAGCTTGAATCATACACGTCGATTGGCCGTCTGCAGGATCTGTTAGTGGAAACGTTAATTGTTAAAAATCACTAAATCTAATTATTTTCTATTCTGCTTTGTAATATTTGCATATGATACGACAGTTTTGGATAATTATTAAATAACTAGAGAAACACGTCAAAATATAAACATTACAAAAATCCAATAATTAGAAAGCATTTCTTGAGAATAATTGGTCAAAACTGTTTCTCTGTGTTGATTCGTGTGTGGTGTTATCCAACGATTGGAGGCACCCCCTTGTAATTGTGCCATTCCTGTGTATTTCTGGTTGTACCACGTCGGAACGAGACAATGTGCCTTTGTTGCCTCGGCCATGGCCGGGCCCCCAGCCAGTGAACATGATGGGAAGAAGGCCCGCTCCAAACACGAGCGGAGCTGGGAAATGGAGGGCAAAGTCTCCAGACCAAATGAAGGGTAGACACCATGTCTATTCTTCAAATACTGCAACACAGTAGGGCTGCTACAGCCCACCTGTGCAGGAAGATAGTAGAGGGTACAGCAATGGTAATTATCCATGGCGGGGTTGGTGTGAGGGAGTGAGGCCACTTTCTTTACTACGGGACGAAGCTCTATCATAGATTTGACTATGGCATCAGGGCTTTGTTCCCGGATATTACGAAGTGGTATATCTCTGTGGAGGACTCGATGTCTGACCACAGATACAGCGCTATAGAACTAGGCCTCGCCTCAGCTCAGCGAAAGCTGAGGCGGTTTAAGAATCCTAGAGCATCCAACTCGGTCCTCTGTAGGGAGAAGCTAAGTTAGCGTCTGAGGGACATGCCGAGGAAATACCGGGCTGCCGAGGAAATACCGGGCCGCCGAGGAAATACCGGGCCGCCGAGGAAATACCGGGCCGCCGAGGAGCTGGATGACGCCGCAAGGCAGATAGGATCGTCGATGGCCGGGGCTTTCGGAAGCAGCTGCCCTGTGACAAAAAGACTTAGAGGGAAAACTGACTGGTGGAATTCCACTTTAGAGAACCTCAGGAAACAACTGAGGAAGCTCTTTTATAGGGCTAGACACAGCGGAGTTGATACTGACTGGGCCCTATATAAAGAGGCTCAGAGACAGTACAAGAAAGAGCGCGAAGAAGGGCCTACTGCGGAGAGGTGTCCCAAACACCCACTGCTGCGAGGCTCTGTAATGTGCTGTCAAGGAACCCACTCGTGAAATTTGCCAGTGTCCGCAAACCAAGCGGAGGCTATACGTCGACACCAGCTACTGACGACACACTTCCCAGGGTCAACAGGCGAGAGCCTGGGATGTGGGGGTGGTGCCGTGTGCAGCATTAGGGCTAACTGTAGCACTGCCAAAAAGATGGTCACCCACAATAAACGACTAAAGTGGACAATTGGGACCTTTACGACTTCTTAGCACGCCGCTGATGAACTTTTTCAGAGCCTCCATCGCACACGGGTATGTCCGAAATTTTGGAGGCACAGCAGAGTAGTACATTCCCAAAGCGGGATGGAACGACTACAACGATACGAAATCGTACAGGCCCATTTGCCTCATTAGCTTCTTGATGAAGACACTGGGGAGGCTGGTGGACCAATATCTCAGGGAGTGGGTGGCTCTAAGGGCCACTCTGAGCCCGGAACAGCATGCATATCGAACGGGCAGGTTAGTGCCTGCTTGCGGATATTGAAAGAGCGTACTTGCGGATAGGAAGGAGAAATAACATAGTGGGCTCGATCTACCGATGGGTGGAGCGGAGGGAGGTGGGTCCGGTCATAATGAGCTGGATCCGTTCGATGCTGACTGAACGGACGATCGAAGCTAGGCTGAGAGGAGAATGTTGGAGTTGAATCATCGCGGGGATGTCAGGGGATATTGTTCCCTTCCTGTGGTGGATGAGCTCCTGAGAGTAGAACGGGGGGTCTATATTTTACAAGCCTATGCTACGAGGTTGTGATTATGGTACAAGGTACCGAAATGGGGATATTGCAGAGGCTTCTGAAGGAAGCACTGAGAAGGTTCTCGCAGTGGTATAGGAATAACGAACTTGGAGCGAATCCCAACAAGGTAGAAATAGTTATCGTTAGGAATTTGCGCCGAGAACTATGCTGTGGATCCGTAGGACGATGATTGCTTGTGAGGCTCACGAAGGACTTGGAGACAGCTGTGACGGAGCGGTCGCTTTGTGGCCAAACGGCGTCCAGACTAGTGCAGGACAAACTACAGCGACTTGCATGCTCTGCATCACCGGGGCCATGAGGACGGCGCCCACAAGGGCCCTGGAGGCGCTGGTAGGTTTGCCTCAGCGGGTGGACCGGATGAGGCATGGCCACTGCGGTCTCGCGGGGCCTGTGGGGACCTAACCATCCTGGAATGCCACGTGACGTGATGGTCCCTGAGATAGGCTTCCACACAACGCTAAACTTCCTCTTCCCTACGATGGAGGAAAGGATGGGATCCTGGAATGGACTAGTCTAGTTTACAGATAGGTCCAAAATGGAAACACTGTCTGGAGCTGGTGCGTACTATCAGGCCCCGGGACGAGAATGATCCATTCCACTGGGCGAGCACACTATGGTTGTCCAAGGAAAATTTTCGCGATCATGATGGGGGTCTCGGAGTTGTTCAGGCGATTTTCTTTTGCTCCGACAGCAAGGCCGCACTCACGGCGCTGAAGCAGGTCCGCACGCGCTCCTTGTTGGTGAGGGGGTGCAGCTGCTGGCTGATTGAAGAACTTGCAGAGCATAAAAAGGTTAATACGCAGGTCCGTGTACCAGGACACTCGGGTGTACCGAGAGACGAGGCAGCAGGCGCCTTAGCCAGAGAAGGCTCTGCGCGTAGATACATACGACCTCAACAACCTATAAATTTTACATTTAATGGTGTGACTTTGGTGGCCAAAGGAGGGTCAGAAATTGTTGCAAATTTTAATTAATATTTCAATTTGGGTTATCATACCTTCAATACAAGTTTGCGAACTGAACTGGACGCTTCATATCGTCGCTTACATAACATAACATTACATTGCATATTGTTCTCTGCGCCATGGACTTATTATTTACATATACCAGGACGCGTTTTGTAAAATGGCGTCTTTTCCAGTCAAGCCTTTAGTATCAGTATCACGGAAAATAGAATGTGATCAAATTACAAGAATGAAATAAACAATAAAAAATCAAATCTTTTGACGTGGAACAATATTAAAACACATTGTTATTTTGTGGATGTAGCACATTAATTTCCTATTTTATATTCGCTTTTTTAACTCTATACAATGATAATTTAGATTTTTCCAATTTATCTACAAACATAAAAAATCCACAAGATGAAAAAAGTTTGTTTTTAGCATTTTACTGATATCTTAATATCATTTGCATTGCTGCATGAAATGTTAATTGAGCGTCGTTAATGTGTGGTGGTTTGTGGACGCCTTTCACGCGAGATTTGCGTTACATCTGGAGTCCCTCAGGGTTCACACATTGGACCGGTGCTCTTCTTGTAGTTCGTTAACCATGTCTTGTTTTGGGTCGTCCCGCGTTCTCTTATATGCGAACAACTTGAAGTTCTACAACACCGTCGGTCACTGTCATGCAGTCTGATCTCGATGAATTCACGTCCTGGTGCTCTTCCAACTTTTTGAGAATCAACGTTTCTAAGTACAAGTCTATTGACTTCTACAGATGTACAAATCCAATTGTGACCACTACAGCATAAACAATGAATTTATTGAAACCGTGGAATTTGTCAATGATCTGCGTGTGACATTTGATTGTAAGTTATCTTTTAATCAGCATATGGATGGTATTATTCTCAAGGGATTCAGATTACTTAGATTTCTCAAGGGTAACACGAAATTTATTAATGACACTAAAGCACTAATGTGTCTATATAATTGTCTGGTCCGTAGCATTCTCGAATATTGTTCAGTTATTTGGTCTCCTCTTTATGCCGTCCATAATAGGAAAAGGCTTGAGGAAGTGCAAAATAGATTCGTTAAGTATCTATTAAGTGAAACCCTTGGGGTAGCCCAGATGGAATTTTTATTTCATATGATCTAAAGTTATTTATCCTGACTATTTGAGACCTGTTAGAAAGATAGCTGGCAATCCAACTCAGAAATGCCCCTCACACACCCAAGACTTCCAGTTCACTCAACAGAACACAATGGTTCACCCCGTTGAATGCCTTAGAAAATTCTGTATAAATTGAATTAACCTCTCCGCCCCTGTCCAAAATGCCCGACAGATAATTAACAGAGGTCGTTATTCAGTTCAGTGGATCTCCCGCCGTAGAATCCAAATTGCTCATCAATGATGGTAGGACCAAGTGAGCAGGTCAAGTATCTGGTAATAATATTCTCAAAGAGCTTCGGGATTGTACGGAGGTTGCACACAGGCCTGTAACTACATACAACAGCCTAGCGCCAGACTTAAAAATCGGCGTCGAATAACTGACCATCCAGAACTCAGGGAACTAACTAGACTCAAGGGAGGTGTTAAATATGATATGGAGGGGTCTAGATAATATAAAACTACAATATTTTAAAACACATGGGGGGATACCATTACAAAAAATTAGAGCGAAATGTAAAAAAAAACATGGATCACTCTTGGACTAAAAACTTCTTCAACTAATCTAAGATCTTTACACACCTTATGAAAGTATACAAATAATCAACAATTTCATAACTACTTTAATGCTTACAAACCATAAGGAAAGCGAAACAGCTTTATGATAAGTCTAGAGTGGAGAAGGCACATAATAAGACCAGAGAAAATTGGAGCATTATTAACGAACTCCGAGGCCAAAACCAAACAAACATACAATTGAAGTAAATGCTTTTAACCAATATTATTGTTCTGTGGCTAAGAAAATAACAAGTAGCCTTAAACCCCAGACTGACCCTTTATCTTATACTGGGAATCTTTCTATTCAGGATTCATTTTTCCCCTCACATATGAGATCCAGATGAGATCAAGAAACTTTTACATGAAGTTAAAAATAAAAAAAACTGCTGGGATTGATGGGCTATCGATCAGAATTTTGGAGAGTTTACCAGACCAGCCACTCTCCTCCCTGGCATACGCCATAAATAATTCTTTTGAAACTGCAACTTTCCCAAATAGTCTCAAGCTTTCTGTGATAACACCACTATTCAAAGGGGGTGAACTGAATGATCCAGCCAACTATAGACCCATATCTCTTACCATGTCTATCCAAAATTATTGAGACGTTAGTCAAAAAGAGAACGATGTTTTTTTTTTTAAGAAATAATGTGATTTTAAGTAGGTGTCAGTTTGGCTTCCGGGAAGGTCAGGGCCGGGCGATGCGCTATTTGCCCTCCTGGAGGGGCTTTTCTTGAGCCTGATTGTCGGATACTTTGCCGCCGCGGCGTTCTGTGACTTCCCGAAAGCATTTGATTGCGTTAATCATGAAGTACTGCTTGGCAAACTCTTTAACTATGGTTTCAGGCGGCTTGCCCTGGAATGGTTAGATCCTTCTTATCAGGTAGGAAACAAATCATTAAATCCTTAGGAACTGTGTCCGGTGTATGCTCAGTTGAACATGGAGGGCGCTATTTTGTTCCTATTGTACATTAGAGGACATTTTACAGTCTTTGCTGCGGATTGTGATCAGAAATCACTGATGAGAAGTGTGTCTGAAGACTTAAAGAAGGTTAAACAACGGTGCGACGCTAACCTCCTATCCTTAAATGTTGATAAGACTAAATTATTGAGCTTAAAATTAACTTGTACCGACCAAATAGTAATAAACGATAAATATTTAGAAATTAGTAGCTGTGATAGGGTCCTTGGAGTGGTCATTGACGATAAATTGAGGTTTCACAAATGTACATTTCAATCTTGAGACAGAAAGTAGCTAGTGGGTGTTACGCTGTCAGGGTTGCGGCAAAAGAGCTGGGTTTGGAGGCTGCCAGAAATGTTTATTATTCCCTTGTAGAGAGCCATCTGAGATATGAAATTGCATTTTGGGGCTCCAGCAGTCATCTTTTTAAATCTGTTTTTGTCCTGCAGAAAAGGGCTGTTAGGTATGTTGGTCGCATAGGCCCAAGATAAACATGTAGGCCTTTATTCAGAGACTTGAAGATATTGACATTGTGCTGTAATGTATAAAAAAATTAAGATGTATCTGGACAGCTTTGAAAACTCTCTGAAAAACACCATAATACCTGACAAAATAGTAATATCCCAATGCCCATTCCTAGAAGCGAATTAACCAGGAACTCCCTAATTTATTTAAGCATAAAAATATTTAACCATCTACCAGATCATATAAAAACTGCAAGAACTCTTATAAGTTTTAAGGGGTCAATGGGATCACTCCTAAAAAGTAGGGCATTTTCCATATAGCCATATAGCTTGGAAGAGTATTTTGCAGATGGCTGGAACTAAACTCTGTCGCTTTTTTCTGTTTTATTTTCTTTACTTTATACAATTTAGGTGTCCGTTTAATTGATTAATTTGTGCATGTATATTGCTTGTTTCAAAGAAAATTTTCTTTTTTTTAATTCTTTTTGTGCTTTTCCAAGTTTTATCTTTTTGTCTTTAACTTCTTACTTTTAACTTTTATTTGTAACATTTTATTTTCTACATTAGTTACATACTCATCTAATTTAATATGCTTTGTCTACAAATAGTATGTATTTATGATAATAAAGCATATCTGAATCTGAACCATCAGGCCCCAGCCCTTTATTTATGTCAAGCTTACATATTTCTTCATAATACTTGGGTTTTTATTTTGTGACTACTGTATTGTTGTGCAATAATTGTCCTCTTTAATGCTTATATCATTTGCCCTGCACTGTTTTTTGTTTTAGTTGGATGTATTTTCTTACCATACCATTTGGAATGGAGCGTATAGCAGAATTACGTAAATTTCGGCATAAAGTATTTTGTAAATACGGAATTTTTTCTAGTGTCACTGTTTAGTGGGAAACAGGTCGAAAATGAGTTGTTTAAACAGTTCATCACTGTTGGCCATTATAGGTGCATCGACTGTTTAATACAAAACTGCCCTTCCACCACATCATTATGATGTTACACAATCTGCCAAAAAAGTAAAACAAAACCAACTTTTTCGCATATTGATAGCGCAACACCAATAAATTATTCAAAGTAGTCTATTGTTGCTATGCTGGTATTAAATGGGAAATGCACCTTAAAATCAATTGATAATAATTATGAACAGCTGCTACTGAATATGTTCTAATATTTAAGTGATGAAAGCACTAAATTATTATTAACAAAAATTATTATTTATCTTTTTATACTTTACAGCGAACAGATGAGAGTATTTGCATAAGCAATTCAATAAAATTCACTAGTACAATTTATGTTTTGACTTTTTGTTTCAACTAATTACTAACAGCTATAATTTTATTTAATATAATAAGTTTAAAGATTTAGTCAAATTTGATATTTTATTATCTAGATTCAGTTAACAATTATATATCTATGTCGCTGGTTCTATTTTGTTTAAATTGTCGTGCTCTTTTTGTTTGTATGTATGCATCTCTAATCTTCAACTTGCATCACATGACAATTCAAATACATGAATAACATGTCTAAGGAAATAATTGATTTTGATTTATTTTTATCTTTAAGGCATAACATCTCTCAGAACTGACCACATTAAACCCTCAGTATCTATATTACATAGCAATTACTAGCTAAGCATCTAGAGTTCCTAGTCTAGGATCTGATGCATATATTTATTAGTTTAATAAGCGAGTGAATTATTTTTTTCTAGGATATTTTAACATTTTTACATATTGCTCAAAACTAATAACACAAACTCGTGAGTACATTAGATACATACCAAGTATGGGCTGAGCATCTAGTGTGATCAGAGTATGGATTGTCGGTGGTAAACTATTCAGAAACAGTTGAATCTCTTCATGACCTTTAAATCCATTTCCATTCCAACATAAGACACCAGTATCTGAATACATTTTTGGCATTGACTGAAAAAAATGTAAATATAATATTTATTTATTGTATCAACTTACAAGGCCAATAATTAAATACAAAAAAGTTTGACTTTTACCTAAACATAACCAAGTAATCTAATCTAGGTACTTGAAAGCTAAGTATGGTGATTTCTTTTATTCTATTGCAATGCACATAATATATGCTTCACCACTTACTCTTAAAATAATATATTAATCGAGTCATAATGGTTTTTAAAATGAAAAGGTTTGTTAATAGGAAATTTTAATAGGTCGTTCTTGGTTCCAGGTGTACAAATAAATATAAAATATATATTGATCTAGAGTTTACAAAAATGATCCCAGCACAACATACAACATGCCGGAGTTATTGTAAGCTAGATATCTAGAACCTAAACAAAACGAAATTTTCGGGCAAAAATTTTGTGTAACTAAGTACTCTGAGAAGACGCGTAATGTCAGATTACATTCTTATCACAACTTACATCCCTCTTTTTATCGAAGGTTTCATAGTAGAGATTTGCAAATTCCCTCGCTACTCTACAGGCTTTGTCAATTTCTATTTTTACTGCAGTTTGTTCGTCCATGTTAGACATTTCCATGACCAAATTCAATTTTCTTATTCCACTCTATTTTTTTAGGATATAAACAACTTCACAACGGCTTTCTATTGAAGATTGAAGATCACTTGAATGTGGATAACTTAAGGTTGAAGTTGGACCACTGAACCAGAGTTGTTATACTCTGCTTGAACTGATTAAATAATTAATCAAAATACAAACCAAATCTAATCGTAAAATCAAGAATTGTAATTGTAAACTAAACTGTTTATTGTTTATGTTGGGGATATATTTATATCAACAACCATAGATAAATAAATATGTGTTATCAACTATCTCAACTATCTGTATCTCGCGAAAATATGCCTTAAGTTGCTGTGACAACACTGACAACTCACAAGGGCGATAGCTGCCGGACACGATGTTTCAGTTCGTAGTGCACTTGTGAATGCATGCGATTTAAAGACCTGCAATTGGCAAGTATATGGCCCTCCGCTGGCTCCGGGGCTCAAGAAAAGGAAACTAACCAAGTGCTAACCCAAGCCATACCCAAAAATCAAGAAAAAACTGTTTACTTAAAAAAAAAACAAAACCGACGAGGTTTGAACCCGGGTCGCCGAAGTGAAGGCCAACCATGCTGACCTCTAGACCATTTGCTGACTTACAAATAACTAGTTGCATCGCGAGACATGCGTCACCTCACGTAGCTAGCCAATCACGCGCCCCTCATTCACAAGTGCAATACGAACTGAAATCTCGCCAGTTGGACCCCGTCTACGTTCGCGAGATTTCAGTTGGTCGAGCACTTGTGAATGAAAGGCGCGTGATTGGCTAGCTACGTGAGGTGACGCATGTCTTCGCGATGCAACCAGTTGTATATTCCTTAAGAACCGATCCCTACACGTTGCAGTCGATGGACACATCTAGGACACATTCACCATCAACGCGGGCGTGCCTCAGGGCGCAATACTTTCACCAACTCTGTTCCTCATCTATATTAATGACCTGCTGATCGAAACGAATAATTCTGTTTACAGTTTTGCAGATGACAGTACCCTTGTCTCTCACTTTAGATCAGAAAAACCCTTACCAGCGACTGAGACTTACCACCGCAGGCAGGAGCAGATTACAGCTATTAATCAAGACCTGGAGAAAGTTCAAACTTGGGGCGACCGAAATTTGGTCGAGTTCAATGCAGCAAAGACCCAAGCAGCAACGTTTACCAAGAGGGCCAATACAGCGGGCCCTGACATCATTATAGCAGGATCGACCATTCCTTCATCCTCGTCAATCAGACTGCTGGGTGTCTCGGTCAACAGCAATATGTCCTGCCTGACCATGTTGCTAACATCGCAAAATCAGCCTCCCAGAAGCTTGGTGCGCTATTTCGCAACAAAAAACTCTATACACCGCAGCAGTTGCTCTTGCTGTACAAAGCGCAAATAAGACCGTGCTTAGAATATTGCTCACATATCTGGGGTGCCGCACCAAAGCACACCCTAAAGCTGCTGGATTCCATTCAGTCTCGTCGGCGATCCGGACTTGACCCGGAATCTGGATAGTCTGGAGCACCGCAGACATGTGGCCGAGAGGTCTCTGTTTTACAGATACTTTCACGGCAGATGTTCCCAGGATTTGACCCGCATCATCCCGCCCCTGGCAACTCCTGTCAGACAGTCACGACAGACGGCAGGAGCGCACCAGTTCGTCGTACTTCTAACACCTAGGACATCGCTTTACAAGAACTCCTTTGTCTGGCGCACTGTATCACTGTGGAACTCACTTCCAGGACATCTGTTTCCCACTAATTACAACCTACAACTATTCAAGAACCGTGTCAATCAATATCTTCGCACACACACCGCTCGTCGAGCGCCACAGGATCTCCCTTTAGTGTGTGTGCCACTGCCATAAAAAAAAAGATGGTCTAGGGGTCTGGTTGGCCTTCACTTCGGCGACCCGGGTTCAAGTTCAAATCCCGTCGGTTTTGTCTTTTTTTTTAAGTAAACAGTTATTTTTTGATTTTTGGGTTTTTCTGGGGTATGGCTTGGATTAGCACTTGGTTAGCTTCCTCTTCTTGAGCCCCGGAGCGAGCGAAGCGAGCGGAGTGCCATTTAAATCGCCTGCATTCACAAGTACACTACGAATTGAAATATCACTGCCCCACTTGTTACTGCGTGGCATGTTCCCGTATAGGTTGAGGGCTGAAATTTTCAGGGGATGTAGCCGGGGTAAAAAGATGTTCCTGGACGAACACGGGACCCCGTGCCCCCCACCCCCCAATTTGGCCAGGGGACAAGGAAACAATTAAATAATTAATTTCGAGTGAACGAGAAGAGATACGGGGTCAAAATTTTTATGGTAGGTGCGCCCCATGGGGGGGCACCTTAGACCATATGGGGACAGGGGCTCTAATTTAAGGGGACATATTGGGGGAAAAATATTACAAGGGTCTGGGGCTCCCACTAAATTTTCGATGCGAAGCCGTGCATGCGCAATGGCGAAACAAGAATAATAGGTATTATGGCTTTGCATAGCCCTCCGCTCGCTACGGGACGCAATCAACAAGAATTAACAAACACTAACCTAAGGCTAACCCAAAATTAAGAAAAAAAAGTAAATTAATAAAAACAAACATAACCTTAAAAAAGGTAAACAGAACATATGTCGCGACCGACGGGAATCGAACCAACGCCACCTCGAACCCGCAGCGCAGAAATGACAAGCAGAACCTCTACCCACTACACCACCGAGGCGTTAAAGATTTTTTCGCTAGAACGTAGGCATGGATAATTCCGATACTTTCGGCCATATATATAATAACATAATATAATTTTTTTACGTATATGCATTTGGCCATATTACGCATGCACGGTTTCCCATCGAAAATTTTGTTGGAGCCCTAGACGCTAGTCAAAAACATACACTGACTTTAAAGTCACTGTACCAAATATATTACAAAAAAGTCACTGTACCAAATATATTACAAAATATATTTGCACTGTACCCTGACCCAGTCAGCGTTGCCGGAGGAATCATATATTTAATACTACTAAATATATGAGAGGAATATTAAAAATTGTATCAGATTTGAACTGAAATTGTACCAGATTCCTCATTTTTGTACAGAATTCATATTTAGGCTTTTGTTAATTTTTTTTGCTATAAAAACCAGGGAAAATTAAATACATCTTAATTTTTCAGCATTTAATAAGCAAAATACTTTAAAATATTAAAAACATAGCTTGACACTGACGAGGATCGAACCAGCAACCTTCGCATCACAAACACACTATCTAACCACTGACTTATCAGACGGTTGGAAGCGGTCCAGTGTACCGAACAGAAAAGGTCAAAACAGATCACTGTCAGAAGACGTTACTAAATGACTTCACCAGCAAAATCACAAAAACCGATAGATAAAGCAATATTATTATTCAACCGTCTTTCAACTTCGATATAATGTCCATAGATAAGATAAATATATAAGGGAGATACAATGCCAAACCCGTGGGCCCGTGGCCAAACCACAGCTTATTCAATAACCAGCTACTCATCTCTATCGAAATCGGAAAGTTCGAGTGTCGGACACTGCGCATACCTGACAGTGCCCTGAGCGGTTCAGTTCCACGGTCTCGTGATTTTTCAGGCAATGTAATGACACGAAGCGAACTGAATTTAAAATGAATATTCGCTTCAAAATCCACAACAAATTCGTCCGAAGCTACGGCTATCGCCCTAAAAAAGACCGGATATTGCGGATTTTTATACAATTTTGCTATTTAAAATCGTTTTCAAACGAATTTTAGACGATAAAACATCGTATTTTAAATTAAACGAACTGTCAAAAGTATTATTCAGATGCCCAGACGTTTAGGAAAATATTAAGTCAAGGCCTCTTCTAAAATTTTCATTTGACTTTCCCAAATCAAAGGATGCCGCCGCAAGATGAGTAGCTGGTTATTGAATAAGCTGTGGCCAAACCTTCTCGAACTGCAATTAGCGTCTTGCCACTGTGGGGAGCCTGATCCTCGTCAATGTTGTTTACACATATTTTCACTTCACGCGCTTGTATAAAACATTTCTATTTCGAGAAAAGCACGACCGGTCATTGCAAGTTTTTGATGTGTAAACATCTTACGCGACGGTATGAGGGTAAATCTCGGAAAATGGGACTGAAATGTGTGGACAGAATGTGTAAACCGATGTGACTATAACCCGTGCCACAGCCGACTTCAAGTCCAGCCACGAAGTGACACGTGGCAACGCCGCTTTAGCGTGGAAATGAAGATATACCTCGGCGCGGCGGCGGCGGCAACCGGCGAAAGCGATTTCTATTTGTTTTTTGAGAACGTTTTTTTTGCGCTGTCGCGGCTATTTATATTAAAAATTTTATAAATCACTAAGTAACAAATAAGTAGTTTTGTTTTGGCTCACAAAAACAAATATTAAAAACTATTATGGGTGGAAAGCTTATGTATGTAAAGTAGAAGCAAAGCTTAAAAATGCGCTTTCGATGTATATTTCTTTAAAACTAAAAATGGTACCTACCTAAGTACCTACCGAAGTATAACATTGTAAAAAATAAAAATTAATACATACCTTTTATTTTTAGCACACATATGAAAGAGCACCCTTTTAATAATGTCCGTTCGGATACTTAAGCCACTACGTTGCTGGTAAGTCGAAATATTCATTTTGGGTGAAATGCCCCTTTCTTTGTACTTATAGTATATTTAGAAAATCCAAATTTAAATTTGAAATGTGTTATATGCATGTAATATGCGTGCTAAAATTCAGTTTTGAATCGAGTGTTAGCTCGAGATATTTCACTTGCATTTTCGGTAGGATAGGCGTATTTCCTACTATGCATGCAAACTTGTCATTTATCACGTGACTAACATGTCTCTGAGCAGCGTTGCCGGTTATTCTACTTCGGGGCTATGGGTAAAGGTGGCATGAGTGAACCTTCTAGTCTATTGTTAATGTTCGGTGGCAAGTGTTGTAAAAACGTCCTTTACTTAATCGCATTCAATTAAGCACGCCACTGGGTAAAAGTGCACGCCGTGTACGAATGCACAATGCGGCAGCTTAACGGTCCATGATTCTAGAATCAGCCGTTTGACCAACCGTCGTCGATAATCTCAACCGAAATTTCCAGCCCTAAGCGCGTCGCTAAAATTAAAATTAAGTTTAGTTGCCGATCAGCTCCCGAGAAGGAAAGAAGTAAGAAACCACTTTAGGCCAGCGCCAAGTTGATCTTCAAGAATCCTACAGGGACGAGCAACTCATTCATTTAGCCCCTTGCCCCATATCTCTAAGGAATTTATGAGATTTTTCGGCATTTTTGGCCACTAGGGACTTGGCCAATTTTTCGACATGTCGAAAAAGATACGGCTGTAGAAAGCTTACGGACGAGCGAAAATGGCCCCGAAGCGAAGGAAAAGACATTGTAGGACCAGCACTCTCAACTGGTACCGAATCAGCCTTCCACCGAATTTATCGAGTTTTTCGGAGTTTTGGAACTTCAGCACAGAAGAAATTTCGGAGAAAAAATCTTTTTTGAAGACAGAAGTTAAGTACTTGAAAAGGCCTTGTCAAGCGGCCGAGTACCAACAATTCACCGAGACTTTCAACTGTAGTGCGCACCCTACAGCAACACCCCGCGAAAAAGGTTAGTTACGAGCACCTTGCCTACCGGTTTGGGTTCCCCCCATTCACGTATGTGCCTCTCTGGTCCTCCATACTAGTCGTAGTTAAACATTGGGCGAGAGTAAAGCGCGTCGACGGCCAGTTCGGTTTCGAGAACTGAAGAGCCCCCTGACTCCCCCATACTTTAGCTACTCGGCCTACGGGTGAAAAGCGAAAAGGCATAGGAGCCGAAAAACGAAAATAAGGCTTAACCTAAAGAATTCGGTCGCGTTCAAAGAGTGATAAGTTAGCCAAGTTCGTTCGGTATATAGCGAAATTATACTGTTGCGCATTGAGGCGCACATTTTGAATCCCATGTCACACCCAAAATAAAGTGGACCTAGCTACGTTCCTAGTCAATAAACTCAGATAATACGTTCTGCTAAAAAAAGGTCATTCAGTTAATGAACTAACTCACCCAGATTTTTATGCAGCACCATTAAAACTTTAAGTCTTTAAAAATAACTGAATTAAAAGCTTTGAAAAAAGACAAAAACACATTGATAAAAATATTTTTTTAAACCAGTTATGAAGTAGGAAAAACCATAAAGACATTTAAATAAATCCCTGCATATAAAAGTTAACTTAAATTAAAGGAAAAAATATTGAAAGCATACTTTGTGCTTGTTTTTATTATGCCTCTTAATACAATGGAAGTGTTCCCAAGTGCTCAGAACGGGGTGTTTCATACCACCTTTTTAAACATTACATATTCTGATTGAAACTATGTCAGTTATGTCAATCGTTTTTGTTAATTTAACAATTCCTATCGATTTGGATCATTATTATCTAGTTACAAGGATCTTACATGTAATTTGCACTGGTCTTATTTGTTACATAAAAATTAAATTAAGAATATTCCTAAAATTACAGAAGTTAAGTAGCTATTTACTTAAAGGTTCTTGTATTCTAAAACAATCACTAACAATTTTCCATTTATCTCCTTGTGCTGTAATTACAAAATTCTGCTGGTAAGTCTTTGGGGTCTTGTCCTGGTATTTTACTGTTCCACTAGCTTGAATTACAAACGTCAACTGCCCACTGGTTGCAGAATCTGTTAGGTAAATTCCAATTAATTTCTAATCTTCAAAGATTTTTATAATATTTTTAAACTTGTGAGGAACTATTTTACTATTTTAGATAGTAAGGTGTTGGACACAGTGCACACCAGTCAATAGGTTCATACCCTAAGCTTCTTAACGAACTGCATTTTTGCCTTAGCATTGATAATATTTACTTCTATTTAATCGATAGACCCTTTGGTCATTATTTACTTTGCGCACTTATTGGCTACCACGATAATAAAAATACTGACATATTCTACGTTACTTCCCTTACCATCTCCCACACATTAAATGTTGCGCAAATGTTTCTACTTGTAATAAAAAAAAAATCATAAAGTTTACTCACTGCAGTTGTGTTAATTACTATCGGACATGCTCCAATCCAAACTTCTCTATCTCTGCTAACTTTTCGATGCAAAGGCTTCGGGCATGCGTAATAAGGAACAAAAATAGGTAATAGTGGCCTCAAAAAGGTTTAAAAAGCTCGTTTTCTTAAAAACCGCAAATACTGTCTTTTGCACTTTAAAATTATAATATTCCTGGCGCAAACGTCAACATGACACTATTTCTTAAATAGCACGGCACACTGACGTATGCACAGGTGTTGCCAAGTGTAATTTCTGTTCGGTTCTAAAATACGGTATCTTGTTGGATACAGCCAGCCAACACTTTATAGATAGATGGTGATTCAGAAGTACTTTGTGTTTATTTAAATAATAAATAATAATATTAATTCGTTAGTTTCAGTCATGCAAGACGCTCGTTTTTTGACCGCCAAAAGTAAAAGAAACAAATGCGCCCTAGCTTGGTCCATTTAGAGTAGTTAAGAGCATAGCACGCGTAGTGCGTTTGTTTTGTTACTTTGGGTTAATTTTGATTTTGTGATAGGCGGGGTTCGTCAAGCGCGAAACGCGCTCGTCTCAATGCGCTTGTTTGGTTAATAAAGTTAGTTTCGATTATTTTTGCTTAATCCGGGATACGAAACACAAACGCGCTTGTCTCTAGTTTGGTTAATTAGGGTTAGTATGGGTTAAATTTGGTTAGTCTGGGTTGGATTTGCTTAGTTTGGTATAGTAAGTCTCTTTACTTTGGTTAATTAGGGTTGGTCTGGGTTAGTTTTGGTTGGTTTTAGTTAGTTTGGGTTAGTGTTGGTTAGTTTTAGGTTAGCGGTGGTTGGTTTAGCGCGTAGCGCGCTTGTTTAGTTAGTTTGCCAAGTTGGTATTCTACTTTTTGGAACATGCACCTGACTTGAGACATTTGCCTACTTGAAAATCAAGAATATTAGTCAAGTGTGAACACTGCAAGAAAAGTTTCATCATTAACATAAAATTGGGAGAGTTTTCGCGTTAAAATGTATTACTAGATAGACTCATTTGTGACTTTATTTTTAAAGTTTAGGCGTAAAAGTGATTGGCGCAATATGTAACGTGTCAGAACACATTTCTAATACTGTCTAATACACGTCACACAAAAAGAAATTGCAAAATTCGAAAAGTGCGCAAAGTAAATATTTACCGATATTTTTATTTTCGTTTTTTGATGTGCGGTATGAGGGTAAATCTCGGCAACTGGAACGGAAATGTGTAAACCGAATTGATATCATAACCCATGCGCATTGAGGAGCAAGCTAATCCAGGACGGCCGCAATTGCAACGACTTTTGGCGCTTCTAAACAGCTAGCCGCTAGGGCGGTATTAGATTTTCATGCCCATGATGTCGATATAGGACATATGTTTACACATCAGTGTCTCGAGTACTAGCAGACTTGCTCAATTTTTTTTAGGAATGTAATTTCACTGGATTATTGATGCATCTAAACAACTCCAATCCCTAATTGATAATATATCATCCAATAGCCGATAATATATTGACATCAAATCAAATTTATTGACAAAAGTGCTATGTTATACATTTTATTTGGCATATTACAACTAAGAATTTATAATATAAACAGATGCTTTTTATTTTATGCCCGTATGTGCAAGGGAAAAGTAAAAAAAAAGGTTAAATAGGTTATACTCTATATAACCCAGACAATACGGAACTTTGAGAACAAAACACACAATCCAGCATCCAAAGGTTAAAACTAAAACAGAGGCGTAAATCTATGTAGATTCTGTGAAACGTAAACCTGCAAGCTCCAATAAACCTGCTCCCGCTAACAATAGATCTAATACAAGTCGGGAGAATATTATACATTTTAGGAGCAAGATAATTTAGAGATCTTAGGTTAACATTCCTATTACTATTTGGAACAGTCAGGTCCTCACTAGCAATGCTTCTAGTAGCGTAAATGTGATCTACATAATTCTTTAATTTAGCTCTTTGATGAACAAATGAACAGGTACATAAAACAAACAATGCCCGAACACACAAAAGTTCCTCACCATAAAGTAAATTTGTAGGAAATTTCTGGCTCCTCCTAAAAATGATTTTCAAAATGTAGTTTTGTACAACCTTCAACGGGCGCCCTATATGCACACACCAACAGTTTGGTACACAAAACCTCTCTCAAAAGGTAAAGCTTTCGGATAAGTTTCCTGATGTTGTTAGTAAGCTTTAACACGTACTCCCCATTTGAGATGCCGGTCAATAATTATTAATCCCAAGTATTTTGTACTTGACACCTCAGTTATCTCCGTTTCCAAACCCTTAACCACTATGTCACCAAAATCCGGCCTATTTGCAGCTGTTAGAGAGAATGCAATGTAGTTAGTTTTACTAACAGTTAAAGTTAATTTGAAAGTGTCAAGCCAATTTTTAATTTTAAATATGCCAGATATTGCCGAGGCCTTAACTTCATCCCATCTTTTCCCTTAAAAACTATGACTGTATCGTCACCATAAGATATTACTATTCCATTATCTATATTAATTGTTGTCAAAGAGTTAATATAAGTTATAAAGAGCAATGGGCCCAGTACAGTGCCTTGAGGGATGCCAATTTGCACATTTAATGGTTCACTATGGGTTTCACGGACCTTAACCATCAACCATTAGTTTGTGATATAATATTGACAATATGTTTACATCTCTAGTGGCCTTAATGCGTGCATATTAGACACCAGACACCTAGGTAAGGTATAATATTTGCTATTCGTTTACTTGGGTTGCCTCAATAGTAATAGGATTATTAAATGTGAAGAGGCTGGAATTAATTCAAGGAACTAATCAGAGAGGCAGCGTTAACATAGCTCGACGATGACGTAACATATCCGCCAGTTGCTGTAATTGTAGGCGTGTTGTCAACCCTTCTTCCACGCGATTCGCAAATATGTTAAGAAGTTACTTTTTAAAGTATGTTGAGTTATTATTGATTTAATTCGAGGTTCGTGTGTATTTAACATACTTAAATATTGTGTATTTGAATATTTGGATTTTATCCTCCTCCCAGAGGTGCACCTTTTATTAACACTTCATCTAGTTTTTAATCCATGAGCCGCCACTGCCATATAGTTTTAATAGAAATATTTGATGACCATATAAAGCTAATCTCAAACTGTGGAACTGTGCTATTATGTGGCATTTATTTATTTTTATTCTATATCCTACCTAATGTAACACATTTGATGCTGCTCCCAGTCAGTTGTAAGAACTCTTAAACATATTGACAACAATTCTCAAGAAAATCATGTCCATATTAATCACATTTATTTACGTCGCTTCGGCGACTATGGAAAATCTTTTGAATGCCGAAAATCGTTTCAAGTCCCATCTGATTCTTAGAAAGTTGTAAGAACAAGAAGATAGAAAGATTATGAGTCCCCTAAGGCGCCCTCACCATCTACACAGAAATAAAAGCGATACCTAGGAAACCAGACGACCCAAAAGAAATTGTAAGGTATGAGGCACCAGGGTCTGATTCCAGATGTACCAACGAAATCGGAATAGGACTTCCAGAATCATAATGTAAAATATTAGTTGCAAACATAGAAGAAAGATAGGATTTCTGGGTCCTTCTTAAGCAACTCCATAAGTCCCACTTTTTAATTTGCTCATATTCCTCTGAAAAAAAGTGAAAAGCTTATATATTAAATAACTTATAAAACTCAGCTTTCTTAAATCCAAGAGTGAGGCACATTGAGCCAAAAAGACACTGTGATAGTGTCAAGAAGCTATTAATTTTGAAGGCCAATGGTAATGGGCCTAGTTTAGATATCTCTATCTACATACTATACTGACGTAGAGACACTCTGGCATTATATCTATGAGGAAATTATAACAACACTATCATTCACTAGAACTGAAGATTTCTAAATTGTTTATATTGTTTTATTTAACAATAGTAGGTGGTGAGACACCAATGTGACTTACTGATTATATTTTAACCCAAATATTAGAGGTTAGTTTCAGTCTTAACATATTATCCTCACAACATAGGATTGTCACAGAATTGATCCTGTCGCAAGTGCTCTTTTTTACATTACAGATCTTAATTACATTTGCATATCGGTTTCTAACTAATTCTAACACACCGGCAAAACCCTTGACTTTCAGTGAGAGTAATGTAAAACTGATTGTATACTAACTGAACCCATGCTTTATGGGCAACAGCACACACCCTACGCATACAAAAAGAAGTTTTTGCGCTACAGAGATGGGCTGAAATCATATTTATTCATCCATCAACGGGACTAGCCCAATATTAGGTTACAAGTGTGGTAGTAAAGCAATAATAAAACTAAACAAATAAGTAAGTAGAACTAATACTAGTACAAACTTCTGTCATGTCTGCTTCTGAATTAGCAGTGGGATGCACGATGAAATATCCTGATAATATCAAAGAAGGCTGCTTGGGTATACCAGAGAGGAAAAAAAACTTAAAAAGAGAGGTGACAGCCTGTCAATCAATTTTGTATGCGCATGTCCAAGAACAAAGGGTATAATTATAGAAATCAAAACACCATCAGCAGATTTCAGGTGATCAGATGTGATTGTCATTGACTTAAAATACTTTTCTCCCGATACTTATTGGCAATGTTGTCAACGGAGCAGAGTCATGTCACCAAAAATGGGTACACCAACATGAAAGGCGCCGATGCTTATTGTCGCCTCTCCTTTTAGTTTTTTCCTCTCTGGGTATACCATTTCCTGAAAAAATTCTCAGATAGGGCCAAGAAGACCAATTAAATGGTAGATTTATTGCTGGTAATCTAAACTGATATTGATTAAGATCACCAGACTCCAAGAATAAATACGGTTGTTTCTTGAGAGCTTAGTCAAAGACCTTACCAATCAAAGTAACAACAGAAATGGATCTACCGTTTGAAGCATCCTCCAAATCCTCTTTTACAGACTAGTAACTTGGGGAAAACTTGAGAGATTCATATATTTATTATTTTCGTGACCAGATAAATATTTTTTTCTCGACACTAGAAGTTTAACATTTATAATAAAATTGCCCTATTGGTGCTATCTTTAAGGGCTTCAGATAATACCTCTTATTTCATTAAAACTAATCTCTTTAAAGGCAAAACTACCATTTGAATTATTGATCACATTAACTCATACATACCAAGTATTGGCTGTGCATCTAATGTTGCCAGTGTATGGTCTGATGGTGGTAAGTCAATAATAAACTTTTGTATCCGTTCATGACCTTTAATTCCATTTCCATTCCAAGACAAGAGACCGGTATCTAAATACAATCTTGACATTAGCTAAAAAAATGCAAATAAAATATTTAAATATTGCATCAACAGTTTACAAGATCGAGTGTAGATGAACACCTAGATATATTTTGACTAAGAACTGGAATACAGTCCCAAATGTAAGCTACCCAGACCATAGCATACTTAAAAGAAATATAAGGTAACAGGTGTGATTACTTTTATACTTATACAACACACATAATATGCTCCTTAGTTCCCGATATACAAATATGAAATATATCTCTAGCTCTGGTGTTTACAAATATTAACAGAAACTAACTGCTTCAAAAATTCTGATTTTTGTTGCAGATCTTTATCACAACTTACATGTCTCCGTTTATCGACAGTTTCATAGTAAAGTTTTGTAAATTCCTCTGCTACTCTACAGGCTTGGTCAATTTTTGATTTCATCTGAAAAAAAGCCGCCCAATTAAACCGTCTAATTTACTAATATATGCATTTTTTACCTCCGTATTAGACATAATGATTTACAATAAATTGAATTATTTTGCTCTATTTGTTAAGGGCTCCTGGATCACCCACAACTGTTTTGGGTTTTGACTCGTGAA
The DNA here is from genome assembly GCA_016904865.1 of Pissodes strobi. Lineage (NCBI taxonomy): Eukaryota > Metazoa > Arthropoda > Insecta > Coleoptera > Curculionidae > Pissodes > Pissodes strobi. Next base: position 48,434 of record MU183092.1, on the reverse strand, counting down.
GGAGGACCTTTGAACTTAATGACTGGCTGAAGCGTTGATTAAGGCTGACAAAATAATTCAGTCAAAACTAAAATAATAAATGATCAAAAATCAAATTTAAATTATACCTAAATTCCCAAATTCAGATTTAAAAAACACCAACTATATGAACACAAGGAGCAAGCGCAACATCTCGCCGGTGGCCATAATAATAAGGTTATGTCAGTGTGTAAATATCTGGCCTCTGCCTCTGCTGGCGGGTGGCCTGGCACCTTCATTGAGATCAAGGATTGTTGCCGTGAGTATCAAGTGTTCTGCTCTCTTTATCAGCGATACCCTAAAATTCTGTTAGTTTTATTTTTAGTCGATTGCGCCAAAGTATTAATTCAAGATTAAACTAAAATCGCATATATTAGAAATTTAATTGACATTATTGACAATTGATGAACAGATAAAAAGTATAAGTTTGTGGTCCTTTATATACTCACGGACAAAAATATTGCATATTTTTTTTAAGTCTTAATTTTTTTTCTTCAAAACTTTTGTGATTTCTGTTGCTAAATCTGTTACATTGGACTGTTTTACCTTATAAATAATTAAATAAATTACATATTAAAAATTTACACAGATTCGTTAAGCAATTAGTGAAATAGCCTAATTTTTGTTATAGCATTTAATTAGGAAATATGCAATATTTTTGTCCGTGAGTGTACTTGGGGCCTGCAGCATCCGCAGAAAATTATTTATCTACGAATAATCCCTGGCTTACGTTCTGTTCTGGGCTGTTTGAGGCTTCCAATGGCTTATTGCTTTTCAGCATCCAGTCAATAAAATTCTCAATTAGTATACCTTTCATACCATGGTAATAAGCACATTGTGAGATGCAGAGGAAATTATTTCTACTTATTACATCGTTCAAATTAAATTAGTAAAATTAGGACAGAAACTTTAAACAGTGCTAACGACATTTCTTGGAGATTCATTGGAAAAAGCAGTGATGCTTATGCAACTTTTGCATAAGCGCATTAACACTATAGAAACACCTACAATGTGAATACATTTTAAACGAGTCTGCTAGTACTCGAGATACTGATGCGTAAACATATCCTATATCGATATCATCGACATGAAAATCTAATGCCACCTTAGGCCGCGTGACGCCTGAATATAGGCAACCACTTAATTGGAATTGGTAGACAATAATCTCCCACAGCAACTGAAAACATTGAGAAGTGAACGTTTCAAGTCATCCCTCAAGAGGTATCTTAATGGATTGCTGTGATTGATATTTCCTTAACACGATTTTTTTGATGTTTATTTTTTTAGTTCTGTGATAATTGATGTATCATTGTAATTAATTGCTTATTTTTGTATATTTTTTTTTCTCTAACTTTTCTCTTATGTTAGTAAATGTTTATTGTAAGACCCGCATAGCATATCAATGCTCTGGGTCTAGATATATTTTCTTTTTTTCTTTAATAAATCATTGGAACCTTAGTCTGGCGTTAGAAAAACCACGTTTTACACTAACGGTTACAGACAGCCTGCAAAACACATTCCCGTCACATATACCGCCTGACGTGGGCTACATTTGTAACGTTTACAGTAGAATGTCTAATATTACACTTCACGCATAGCCCTCTGCTCGCTTCGGTCGCTACAGGGACGCGACGAACAGAAACTAACCAATACTAACCCAAGGCATGCCCAAAATCTAGAAAAAACTTTTTACAAATATAACCTCGAGAAAATCAAAAATAGAATTAAAACTAACCGTAAAAATCAGCGCGAACGAAGCCGCGGGTAAAAGCTAAAAGTGTCCTATGTTCTTTATTATACTCTTGAAAATATTTGTACAAAATTTCATGATGATCGGAACATTTTATGCGTGAAAGCGTAAGAAACAAACAAACAAACACATTCACATTTATAACATTAGTTAGGATTGTTTAATAGTACTTACTAACAGCTTCGGAGTGGATTACTTCACTGCACAAATTCGGCAAGAAAATCTACACAGCTTATTCACTACCAGCTACTCATCTTGGACCGACATCCTTTGATTTGGGAAAGTCAATAACCAAATTATGCAAATTTAAGAAGAGGCCATGACTGAATAATGTTTTAAACGTCTGGGCATCTGAATAATGCGTTCGTTTAATTTAAAATATGCTTTTTATCGTCTAAAATCCGTTTAAAAACGATTTTAAACGGCAAAATTGTATAAAAATCCTTCACGGCCGTCCTGGATTAGCTTGCTCCTCAATGCGCACGGTTTATAATGTCACAATCGGTTTACACATTTCGTCCCCCCATTTCCGTCCCATTTGCCTAGATTTATCCTCATACCGCCGCGTAAGATGTTTACATATCAAAAATCACAAACAATTCATTGCAAAGAATAAATGACACCGAATGAGAGTTAAAGTTCAAAATTAGTTTAGGGTATCTGCAGAATCAATATTGCTACGTTTTCCCATGGGTTCTAAACGAAATTACAACTTTTACTACTTCAAACTAATACCCTCTTTTTTCTTTATCACTGTATACAATTAAACACACTAAACTACTTTTATAACTTTACAACTAAGAGCTCTACAATTCAACAAGCAATTCAACTAACCCAAACTAACTACAACACGCGTTCTGTCAGCTATTTATATCCAGTCAAAAATGTATGGCGAATACTCCGGACGAAGCGAACCCATTGGCCTGGCATTCTAAACGAGCCATACCACCTGAGCCATGCTGTCAACGTAAAGACTTGTACTGTAATGAACCAAGGGCCAACACCTGATTTATTTTAAGAATTGTTTCAACAATTTCTTTAAAATAAAAATTTTAATTTAATTTTAATCGTTTCAAAATTAAATGAAGTCTCCAAACAAAACCCAGGGAGAAAACGTTGAAATAAAATAAAATGTTTATTTTAATTAACAAAAATTATAAACAAATTGAAGTTTAACTTTCACGAAGTAAGGCTGAAAACAAAAAGAAAATAAGGAGTTAGTTATATAACCTAAGGGGACCGTAAGCCAAAAGCAATTAAACTCGTTCAATACAAAATAAAAAATAAATAATAATAAAGCCACTTACCATAGAAGTAACTTTCAATAAACGGCATGTTGTTTAACTGCACAAGATTCGGGATCCGAATTGAAAACGCGGTGACGTATACTTTAGGTTTTATTCGACTACAGGAGAACGCGACACAAAAGGAACTAAAAAGAGATCAACTGCGGTCAAACAAATTCTTACGTAGTTTCCCCAAACCTTGCTCTAAAAAGAACCTCATTGGTCAGGGCGATTCTAATTTCCAGTTCAGCGAATTAAAATGAAAGAACAAGGATATGACCATATAAGGTCCGAAGATTTCTTCAACTTTTTCAAACACGTGTGATCTAAAAATCCAAGCTCGGTATGGAAAAATACCGAATTCTTGGGGGGATGGAAAATAAAAACAACCGTGTTTTCGCCGAAAGCAGGGCAAAGTTGTTTTCGTAATGCAGGTGTACAGAGATTCTGGATTTTCTGGGGGACAAAATGCGTCAAAATCCTGCTATAAAAGCGTGACCTTATCGAAGAAAAATCAGTCTGATTCCAAATAGCAGTTGCATTCGGTCGTAATGGTCTAATCCAAAATTTTATGAGAAATATCAGGGCCACGATGCCGAAAATTAGATAGAAAAGTTTTAAAAATTAAATTCTTAAATTTCTAATCGGTACTAGGGTCTTAGTTGCGACCAAACCGAAATTAGTGCCTTTCAGTTTCAAGGCTCGTGGAAATAACTAAGTAAATAATTAAATTCATGTCGGTTCGAAAAGTAAAGTAATGTAACGTGGTGGATCTTCGTCATTCGTCGACGGATAAGATGGCCAAACAAGAAAAAGGGCAGCTAGGTTGGCAGGTTCTAGGTTTAACAATAAGCGATAGACAGTAAGTTTAGTTTTAAGTCATAGTGTGCCGCGTTTTAAGCAGAGTGCGGGTATATTTGAAAACGTTTATCGTTGTCTGTCTGCGAGAAATTCATGAGTATTTCAGTAAAACATTTCAGTGCTCAAGTTAGACAGTCAATTTAGTTTTAAATCATAATGTGTAGATTGCTTGTATATAATATTTGAAAACATTTATCGTTGCCTGTTGGCAAGAAATTCATGAGTATTTCAGTAAAACAATTCAGTGCTCAAGTTAGATAGTAAGTTTAATTTAAATGATGAGGCGTAGAGTGCCTATATATTGGAAACATTTATTGCTGTATGTAGTCAATAATTAAAAGAGTATCCCATTAAATAATTAGTGTTATCATACTTCGTATTTTATTTAATTAATTCACTGCCGAAAAGAATATTGCCGATGAAATTATATAATTATTCCATAATTGTTGACTGGCTAGTAAAATATAATTTTCTAGAAAGGTTGCCACACTGAAAAAAATGCACAGTGTCTAATTAATAATACCAGTGTTATTTTCTTTTAATGTGCAAGGTCATATTAAGAAAAAAAAACGAATAAATTTACCCGCTATAAAAATGCTCCCTTTCAATTATTTTATTAATTTCAAAACATCACTAATGTGGCTTACATTCATTTAATTATATTTAATATACCTGAGAATAGAATTAAGCACTGGTAAGAGGCATAAAGTGGTTTTCAAGTAGTAGCAAAATATGGGTGGTTGCCCAAGTGTATAGGTGAATTATTTTACAATGAAATAGGGTGTCAACACACTGATACTGCGAACCCGGTTTTAGATAATGAACAGGAGGTGAAGAAAAGGCCGAATTCAAAATAAGTAAAAGGATTAGGGTAAATCGGCGTTCATTCCAGTACTGCCAAAAATCTATTTATAATAATCTTGAACTCTTATTGAGAGTTCTTACAGATATTGGCAACACATTATAAAGTTTGATGTTTATTGAATTTTTAACCGATTTATTTAGCCTGTACCTTTGCGATCTAATCATATTATAGGCAGTAGATAATGATAATATTTATGTTCATGAATCTGAAGTAACTGTTAAAAACTTGATAATGCTCGAAGATTTTTATATCTATAAAATTTGGTTTGGACACAATAACCAATCTCCATAGTTGTTCTTCTGCATTCTAAAGATATGCAATGCATTGGACGAGTTTTCCGATCGAAGCACTCCATAGGAAATATGTACATGAAACGCTGAGAAATAGACATTCACGATAGATTGCCGATTAAGAGTTGATTTCAATTTTCGAGTGATAATCATAGTGCGGAACCCTGTTCAGAGTATCATCTAGCGTCAGGCCTAACACCTTAACACTCTTCCCTTCCACAATGTCACGACTTGTTCAAAAACTAGTTCTTGAGTCTTATTTGCTAATAGAAATAATCAAAGCCGGGATATTTATGGATATACCCTAGGCACGATCAGATTCCTGCCATCATTGAGGATATGAACACCATCGTCGAATGTGGTGAGGAAAACAATGTTCAGTTTAAGGCAAGGAAAACTCAAGCAGGTGTCTTATTCTATTAAGACAAAAAGCAAACACCGCCGGACCTGACTTAACACTGAGAAGACAAACAATGACCCTGGCCTCATCCATAAACTTGCTGGGGCGAGGCGTCAACGAAGAAAACAACATGTCTCGCGCTAATTTCGTCACCAAAATGGTCAAGGCAGTAGTACAAAAGCTAGGAGCATTCTTTAGAGCAAAATAATTGTATACTACACCATACACCTCATCAGCTCTTACTGCTCTATAAGAGTAGACGTTTCCCGTACCAGATCATAGGGCTTCAGAAATATAGAAGGATCTTAAATTATGTCTTCTATTTCTAATAACTATATCAACATTAATTTCACCTAACAAATCAGAACAATCAATTTTGCTATTAACAATACCATACGGAAAAGTAAGTCCAGCAAAAACCCTTCGATCTGAAAGTGTCCGCAGGGTAAGTCGTTTCTCCAGCCCAAAGTAATCGTGATTTTCAATCACTATTCTTAGTTTCAGCGCCAGAAACGAAGAAACCTATGCTGAACTCTCTCCATCGTACAACTGTGAACTGAATGGTATGAAGACCAAACAACTGCACCATACTCTAGTTTCGACCTCGCTAACGCACCATAAACACCCCTAGCAGTATCAACACAGAAACTGTTACAGCTTCTCAAAATAAAACCCAACATTAAAATTTAAGAAGCCTGCACTGTAGCTGTGTTCACCTGATCGACGAAAGTTAGGCCTTCATCATTACATATTTTAAATCCTCCCCATTGATTGAATAAGAAGAATAATATTTTCTTTGCCCCTTAACAAACTTATCTGACAACATTTGGAAATATTCAAATATAGTTTGATAGCACTGCATCAATCACTCAATCTGTCCAGGTCATTCTGCAGGAGCTGTTGATCGGACAAGCTCTCAATTATTACAATATTTTTGACACCGCCCTTAAAAATAGGAACAATAAAACTATCTTTGCAAAGGTCTGGAAAGGTAAAGGAACTACAAGAGTGCATATACACTGTTTTAAAAAACAATTAGGAAACCCGTCAGAACCCATGGTATTTTTATTGGAAAGATGAACTGCTTTATTGTATATTCCTTATTGAGAAATAGGGTTGAAATTGAAGTTCTTTGATATATTAGAGGGGGTGGTCAGTTCCAACCAGCTAACATTATAGCCCGGCGAATAGACAGTTTCGAAGTACTTTTTAAATAAGTTTACAATGTCCTGGCGATTATTAGCTAGCTTCTCACCATAAATCATAGACTGAGGAAGTGAATGAATTACTTTAATATCTCCGATATATTTCCAAAAATACCTGGGATCAGATTTGAATTCATTGTCGACTCTAGCTAAATATTGAGACTAACCTTAGACTATATAATAAAGATAGACTCCGCGTTTCATTCATAATTATGCTGCAGCCCTGGCCCCAACATTGTCTACCCCCTAACCCTCCAAATGAAACAAAACATGACCTATGAATGAAGCTAAAGAAGTGGGGAGAGCGAGCTACAGTGGGAGGTACTTGTCGCCCGCAGACGCTACCCCCACTTCTTTTCGCTCGCTGACCCGCCTTAATGATGAGGCCAGAGTAATAGCAAAACAACTACCTCTTTTTCAACTATATACTCTAAGAGACCAACCTATCTCTCGTACCCTCTTGCACTACGAGCGTAATCTTGAAAATCCTCTATAATCAACATGAGATCCTGATTGAATGTAAATTCTATGTGCGTTTCTTTTTTGAAAAGTAAGTTGCCGTAACTCAGGTGAAAACGATTTCGGATACGTACTTGTTCTGTATCTTTTTAAAGGCACAAATAAAGATATGCTATATGCTAAAACCTAATAAAAATATTCCAGTGCCATATTAACATTGTGATGTTACAGACTTTCTCCCCCGTCAGTACTAGCTAAACAATGATTTAAATCCAGATAATCTGCATTCTTAAAATCATAGGAAAATCCTGGAGGCAGAGACCGTCACTGTCACCCACATGATTTCCGTGAATATTACTTAAAACACACTCATAACTAGAATGATGAAAACTACTATCCAAAATAGGATCTGTAGCTAAACTTACTGTTACACTTCTGCCATTTGCAAACATAAGGTCCAAAAACACATTTCTACTGTTGGGTATATCCGTCGTGAAGGTAACCAGTTATAATGAATGCATTTCATAAAATTCTCGGTCTTGTTCTGCGATGCTAGCAAGGCCTATATCTGTGTGGACTATGGTATTTTTGATATAAAGTTACGTTTTATAACTTTAGTTTCAATAGTGAAATGCTTATTGAGTCTTATCTTAAGTGTAGGCAATAGGTGGTTCAAGAATTTGGTATGTAAAGTGGGAAATTAACATAGGGGCTCTGAACTTGGCCGAATGCTATTTCTCATATATGTAAATGATCTTCCCAGGAAAGAAAGTATTACAAAATATTCACTCTTGCTGTTGTTCCAATTTTTAAGGGCGAAGATCCTAATGACTTTAGCGAAGATAGTTCAGTTCAGAGACTTGTTAATGCGCGGCTTTTGTGGTATGTCAATGCTGTGGATGTTTTGAGTGAGGCGCAATTCTGATTTCTTGCATCAAAGAACACCAGCGATGCCATGTTCTCATTCTTGAAGAGCCCTTATTTACGAATGACAGTGACTGTGCTTCAGCGGTATTCTGTGATCTGTCAAATGCTTTTGATGGTATGATCCCAGAGTATGGCTGAGCAAATTAAAGATTTATGGTTTCAGGGATGTGGCTTTGTCTTGGTTTACTTCCTACTTATCTAACTGTGTCGAATCGACCATTGAGGGTAACGGTGGATCGGGTGTCCCACAGGGCTCTGTCTTAGGTCCTGTCTTATTCTTAGCCTACATGAATGACCTTTCGGCCCTGAACATCTCGGGAAAATTTACAATGTTTGCAGACGATATCACAGTGCTTTGGAGTGGGAAGGATCCGGTATGCCTGTATGCATTGTGAATGTGGATCTGTCTAAAATCAAGGAATGGTATGATGCAAACTATCTAACACTGACTGTAGCAAAGGCTCAGCAGATGATGTTTAGATGCAATGTCCACGATGTCTACCTTGATTCTACGTTCATGACTGGACTACAGGTGAACAAGTTTTTGGGGGATTTATATCGAAGAAAGACTGAAATTTGATCAGCATATAGGTAATTTAAATATTGAATTGTCTAGGGTTTCGCGTTGGGGGTTATGGTATATGAGTTTGATCCTGCCATTGTGAGAAATATATATTTCGCAATCATCGAATCCCATTAACGATATTTTTTAATGATTCTGTCTGTGGTTCTTGGTATGATCAATCATTTAACTTGGTGCTTGTTTTGCAGAAGCAAGCGATACGTGTTATGTGCAGAGCAAAAAATAGAGACTCCTGCAAGCCACTCTTTATCTCACAAAACATAACACTTCCAAGTATATTTATTCTAGACAGTATGTCTGATACTCCAGAAATATAAAAGTGAAATTAATAATGATTCTCGAGCATACCCTACACGTCGTCCTCACTTTATTCCATTTCTGATACCTACTTCATCACTAACGAAGAATTCATTTATCTTTAATGGTTAAAAGCTGTTTAACCAACCTTCCGCCGAATTGAGACAAATTACTGATAATAACTATAACTAACCCTTGACCTGGATTGCAATAATGGGAACAACATACTGATGCCCTCTCAAAAAAATGCTCTGCAATCGGTATCGGTGTGTCTCGGTTGAGATTTTAAGGTATATTTTGCTCTGTTCCGTTCACAAAAGGCAAGTAATTTAGCAGGGTATTTCAAAAGAGATGGAGTAATATCAGTTGTCTACACGATGCCATTAGCTTAGTAAAGTCGAAGAAATTAGCTTGGAGCCTCCAATTGTCTCTTAAAAGAATTAGGGTTAGAAAATCCCAAATATTTTTTTGCGCTCATGATTGAGTAGTAATTTGATATTTTGGTGAACAAACCTAAAATGGTTATTTAAACTAAACACCGCCGCGTCTGTCAACACTAGTTTAGTGGACTTTTAAGTCTGCTAAAAATGTAGTTAGGATACGCACTCCACCGGCTAAAAAAAAGAATAGACCTCTATTTACCTAACTCAACCATTAATTCAACTAAGCAAGTGGACTTGAATAAAATTGTTCTATCCAGACAGGTCAAGTACTATATTACTCGAGTAGTCGAGTTACTCGACCACTCGACTAACTACTCGCTGTGTCTGAACCGGGCTTTATCCTGAGCCGATTAGCCGAGAGTATTTGAGGTTAGGTTAGAAAAAGAAATATTCCTTATTCATTTTTATTAGAAAAAATCTGAAATTATGGCTGAAAAAGCAGGAGATTGGTGTTTAATCGAAAGCGATCCTGGTGTATTTTCCGAATTAATTAGGGAATTTGGTATAGAAAGCTTAATATAAGAAAAAATAATTACTTTACTGAATTGTTTCTGATTTCAGGTTGTAAAGGTGTACAAGTTGAGGAATTGTGGAGTTTGGATGATCGGCAGTTCGAGAAGTTAAAGTATGTATCTTCAGAAAAGTTATATATTTAGTGTTAAGTAATGTATAATTTATTTTCTTCTCTATTCTCATGAAGTAGTTGAGCTGACAAGATTCTCGCTTATCAGTTACTGTTACATATTAAACTTGGCATACCACCTTGGATGATCCTAAACTAAATAAATAAAATTAATCCTAAAGCCTGAATTATTATCATATTTCGGAAAACAGTAACAACAATTAACTGTTTCTTTGCAAGCCAAGGAGTAGGGCTGTACATCCAGTAGGAACTACGCCTCTGTTCTACGTTTCCAAATGATGTCACATTCTTAGTCCAGAGGATATTGTCATAGTAATAATCAAATTAAAAAGGTCTGTCAAAGAGATATCTCTTATTGACATTGCAGAGTTATAACAATAGAGATAAGAGAAGACAGTTCAAGTTGATACGTTTCTGTGTCCAATATTTACTTTTTGGTATCATGAGGCTATAATAGCTGGTTTTAAATTTTAAAAAGCCTAAACCCATTCAAAAGTATGGTCGAATATACAGTAAAAATTTTTTCGCAACTTTTGTAATAACTGCAGAAAAACAAACTGGACTGTAACTGGTAATAGTCCACTTGAATGTTTCTATCACAAATTAACTGGAAATTTTAATGATTCATTTCCTGTTGTTAAAATAAAAAATAAGGCGAAGAAGCATTGGTTAACTAAAGCTATAAAGGTGTCTGCTAAGAATATGCGAGCTCTTCATTACATCAGGAAGTTCTTTTCTGATAATGCGTTCTTGATGTCTTATTTTAATCAATACAGAACTATTTATAGAGGGGTGATAGGGTTGGCCAAGAGAACTTACTATAATCAGAGGCTGGAAAGCTCTAAAAATGATTCTAAGGAGACCTGGTCTATTGTTAATGAGTTGAGACGAGATGTAAGAGACAGTGTTCATTTCAATCCTACTCTCTCTCCCAATGAGCTAAATGTCTTTTATTGTTCCGTTGGTAGCAATCTATCAGCTAAAATAAATCCACCAACTAATCCTTTAAATTATCTTTCTTGGAGGTCTGTCTCCGAAACATTTTTTCTGCACCCGACTGATGTACAAGAATTAAAATCAGTATGTTCTGCCATAAAAAACAAGAATACATCAGGATGGGACGATATGTCAGTTAAGATTTTTTGTGAGCTATCTGACACTGCTCTTTTATCCTTGGCTGACGCAATTAATCACTCCTTTGTAGGAGGATGCTTTCCGGGTTTTCTGAAGAAGGCAATTGTAATCCCATTGCATAAGGGGGGGATGATGACACTCCTTCCAATTTTAGACCAATATCTCTGTTACCTACCTTATCCAAAATAATTGAAAAACTGGTTAAGGGTAGAATCATGTCCTTTCTGTTGAGGTATAATGTGCTTAATGTTGACCAGTTCGGTTTTCAGAACAAGAAGTGCACAAATGATGCCATTTTTGCATTGAGCGCTTGTATATCAGTTTGAATGACGGTGCCGTCGCTGGCGCGGTGTTCTGTGACCTGACGAGGGCATTTGATTGCGTCAGTCACGGTATACTGTTACGGAAACTCGAGTTGTATGGTTTCAGGGATGTATGCTTGAAGTTGTTTGAGTCCTATCTTTCAGCAAGGACTCAGGTGGTTTCTTTTGGAGGCCGGAAGTCTGGTGTTGGTGGTGTGGAGTGTGGAGTGCCCCTGGGGTCGGTTCTTGGACCAATTTTGTTCCTTTTATATATTAATGATTTACCTTCCCTGGATATTAGGGGCAAATTTACGCTCTTCGCTGACGACACCACCATTCTTTGGCACGGGACTGATTCAGTATCTCTGAACCAGCTGATTACTGCAGATCTAATAAAGATTAAGGACTGGTTCGATAGTAACTTGTTGACCTTCAATATTAAAAAAAACTAATCTTTTAACATTTAAATGCACCTTAGATGACATCCATCTGGGGACATTAAATATTGACAACCTAGATGATGTTAGGTTCCTTGGCATTCATGTTGATAGGGCACTGACTTTTGCAACACACATTGAAAAGCTTACTGCAAAATTGTCCTCTGGTTGTTATGCCTTAAGATCAGTGGCCAAGGAACTGGACTCATCTGCTACTAAAATGGTCTATTCTGCTTTCATTGAGTCTCATCTAAGGTATAGGATTCCCTTTTGGGGCAGCTGCAGTGAGTATTTGTTTAATTCGGTATTTGTCTTGCAGAAGAGAGCTATGCGTTTTATGTTTGGAATGAAGGGAAGAGATTCTTGCAGAGAGGGTATAATGACTTCCATGTCTATATATATATATATATATATATATATCAGAAAGTGTATACCTTGTCTTTAAGAAGTATAAACACACTATTACTGAGGGTCCATATAATACTCGACAAGTCCACAACATCCCTCTACCGATACCAACAACGGGCCAGATAAGAAAATCATTTATTTATAATGCCAAGAGACTGTTCAATCGTCTTCCGGTGAATATAAGATGTATTCAGAACATGTCTAAATTTAGGAGGGAGACTGGAAGACTGCTAGTACGGAAGGCCTATTATACTGTTACTGAGTATTTTGAGGATCGGTTGTGAAACTAGTTGACTTAGTTCAGGTTTTTACATCTAAATTCTAAATGTTTTAAAATTGTTTTACTGACTATGTGATAGTATTGTGATAGAATTTGTTTGGGCGATTCATTTTTTTTTTGTTTCCACTGATTCTGCTCTTGTCTTAGTATTAAGTATTTTATTTTTAAATAGTTATGGTTCAGCTTTGTCAATGAATACCACATGTATTTTGGACATTAAAACATGTTTTTATTTGATTTGATTTGATTTAGTTGACGTGTCACATCGATTTTGTCGTTTTTTTCCTCAGAAACACATAAATTGGATGTTTTTACATCATTTTTAGAAGTTTTTAAAGGCGGAAATCTATAGTAAATAGGGATGCGGAGCAGGGTAAAAAAGTGTATAAAAATAGAAAATATTCAATATCCAAAGACGAATTTTGCTAAAAAAATATGTTATTTTTATAAAGATTCCAGTGGTGTGACAAGGTTAGGGGAAAGGGGCTCCACTGTCCTGTTGCAATCAATTAATTTTTATCATTCTCCTAATATTTCACTGCACGCATGGCACAACCAAACCAAAATAACCCAAGGCACGCCCAAAATGGAAAAAAATTACTTGGGTGTGTAAAAATCTGTGTTTCCTTCATATTATTAGAAAGTATACTGTTGTCCGGCCTTTCATTAATATTTCAATACCTATCGTTCCTTATATCGTCTTGTCAGGATGGCTAACAAGTCTTATTATTCGAATTGAATGAATAACAGTTCAAGTGAGCCAAGAGAATGTTGGAGAATGGGAAATTATATTACACACTAAGAACAACTCATTGCAAACTCTAGGTTTCCTCTTGACAAACTAGATACTTTCTTCTGTCAACTTCCCCAAAATTTCCAATAAGATTTTCATCCATCAATAAAACCCCTTAGTTACCTACATACCAAATAGAACTATCCAAAGTTCCCTATTTTTTTCTACCCACTGCCCTATTCGATTGCAGTAGAACTTGGGGCTTACAACCCATTAATCGCGTTAAAAACACTAACAATAATTATTTTTTTCATTTGGTTTATACTTTTAGCAAATTAACATCCTTATTGATACAAATAAAATGTTTTGTTTTATAAATTACAATAACAAAATTGTTTTTTAGACCCATACATGGACTAATATTTCTATTTAAGTGGACAAAGGATACATCTGATCTGAGTGGTGCTTTAGTTCAAGATAGCAGGTTAGATAAAATATTTTTTGCTAAACAAGTTATCGAAAATGCTTGTGCAACTCAAGCAATATTGAGTGTTCTACTAAACTGTCGTCATCCTGATGTCAAACTTGGTGCCACATTAACAGAAATCAAAGATTTTTGTCAAGGGTTTGATGCCACTATGAAAGGACTGACTATTAGCAACTCTCAAGTTATTAGTTCTGTTCACAATTCATTCGCTAGACAGCAAATCTTTGAATTTGATCCCACGACTGCCAAAAAAGAGGAGGATGCTTATCATTATATCAGTTATGTGCCTATAGATGGAAGATTATATGAATTAGATGGCTTAAAATCAGGTCCTATTGACTTAGGGGCTATTCCCGCAGATACTGAATGGACCGATGTTGTTAAACCCATTATCGAAAAAAGAATGCAGAGGTAAGGAATGTTTGCGCTCTATAATTTGCGTTTCACATGCTCTGTAGATATCTGCCTAACTGGATTTTGTTTATTTCGCCTATTTAGTATTTTATTACTTATTTGTAGCTTTATATGCAAATCCACTAGTTTAGGTTAGTAATCTAAAAGAAAATTGTATGAATGAAAACACAAGTATGACAAATAGTTTTAATTACGATTTTTTTACAAGATCCTTTGACTGGTATTTTTTGGCTTTATCACCGGGCTACTGGAATCATAACTGGATTTTATTTCTGCTAGTTCAAGTTTTAAAACCATGAGTTAGTTAGGGTCAGTATAAATGTTATATTGTTTCGCAGTGTCAAGAAGAAAGGTTTTCAAACTATAATATAGGTACATAATTTTCAAAATATAGGCATTAGTACTTTTAACTAATGAAAGAGAAAATCCAGTTTTCATTTCAATAACCCCAATGGCTGGATACATTATACTTTGAATAAGACGTATGTGAAGGCCGGTACATAATATTTTCGTTACTTTAATTTTCTTAGCCTGCCAAAATAGTTAGGAATTGCGTCAATATAAAGTTAATGTGTTTTGACATATGACATTGTGCTTTTTTGACAGCCTGTTATCCGCGTACTAATTGGAACAGAAACGCTCTACTTAATTTAGTAGGTCATTCATCGGGCTCTTAATTTTAGGTATAGTGAAGGAGAAATCCATTTCAATTTGATGGCTTTAGTGAGTGATAAAAAAATGCTTTACGAAAGAGGTATAGAGGAGTTTCAAAAGAAAATAGATGCTGGAGCTGCAGATGATTCTCTACAGGATGAAATAACAAATTTGCAGTGGCTTATTGAAGAAGAAGAAAACAAGAGACGTCAATACAAGGCAGAGAACATCAGGCGGAAACATAACTATTTACCTTTGATAGTCGAAATTTTAAAACTGCTAGCTAGAGAGGGTAAACTTACTCCTCTGTATGAAGAAGCAAAAGAGAGAGCTCTTAAGAAACAGAAGGTTAAAACCTAGATATCTTACGTTTATTATTAATTTTAAGTAATTATTTTTTCAAATAAATTTTTTTCAGTACAATGCGTTTGTTAAATTTCCAGATATACATATAGAAACAAAGTTCTTGATTATCAACTCTAGAAGACGGGTACAATAATAATATCAGCAAACAAATTGCACATTAAAACGTCCATCAAAGAGTATTCTTTGCATTTAATAAAAGGTGTGATTGAGTCACATGACTTTATTTTATTCTTTAAAACAGCCAGCATAGTCTTAACAGAGCTCAGCAGATGATTGAACATTTTTAGTGACCAAGTGTAACAGCGCTTTTGTTTGGGCAATCTAAAGTGTCAGTGGTCCTTAAATTATATAATAACAACAACAACAAAAACTCAGCATCAAACATTGACAATCAAGAATAAAAATATTGAGCGAGTCTGCTAGTACTCGAGATTGATGTGTAAACATATCCTATAATGACATCGGTTGTCAAAAATGACAACACCACGTTGTTTTCCCAGGCGGTCACCCATTGCAAGTACTAACCACGCCCGACGTTGCTCAACTTCAGTGATCGGACGAGAACTGGTATTTTCCACGTGCTATGGCCGCTACCTGTACGTCTTCGCTTGTTCAGAGAATAAAAACAAACACATTCGCATTTATAATATTAGTTAGGATTCTTTAATAATACTCACTGGCAGCTTCGGAGTGGATTAATTCACTGCACAAATTCCACACGAAAATCTAATGCCACCAGGAATAACAACAACATATGGACACAGCTTATTTACCTAGTCATCTTGGGGCCGACATTCTTTGATTTGGGAAAGTCAATAACCAAATTTTGAAAATTTTAGGAGAGGGCTATGACTCAATATTGTTTTAAACGTCTGGGCATCTGAATAATACTTTTGACAGTTCGTTTAATTTAAAATAATAATAAGCTCTTTTAACGTCTAAAATTCGTTTAAAAACGATTTTAAATGGCAAAATTGTATAAAAATCCGAAAATTCGGACTTTTTTTGGACGATAGCCGTGGCTTCGGACCTTCGGACGAATTTGTCGTGGATTTTGAAACGAAAATTCATTTTAAATTAAACCGTCCATTAAAAATATGCTGTGATATGGATCCAAATACACTGCGAATATAATATAATAAAAATAATACTTTTGACTGTTCGTTACATTTTAAATATGCTTTTTTATCGTCTAATATCCGTTTAAAACGATTTTAAATGACAAAATTGTATATAGTACTGTCCTAGCGGCAAGAATCGGTTTACACATTTCCGTCCCATTTGCCGAGATTTACCCTCATACCGCCGCGTAAGATGTTTACACATCAAAAACTCAAGGGCATTCAAGATCAAATTATCTCAATGTCATTCAAGGTAAAAGACACCACAAAACAGTGCAAGGACGTTCAAGGTCATACACGCTTGGAGCAATCCCAAGGTCATATGCGCGACCTTCAACAAAACTCAAGGATATTCAAGATCAAATGTCAAGGACATTCAAGGCGAAATTAGGTCAATGTCATTCAAGGTCGAATACACTTAAGACCAAGTGGGCGGGGTCTATCTCAAAGTCACCGGAGGGGGTAAGGGGCAAAAAAATGAAGGGGGGAGAATTGAGGTCGTCTATAGCACTCTACTGTGGATTAATTCACTGCATACATTCCACACGAAAATCTACAAAGCTTATTCTTTTACCAGCTACTCATCTTGGGCCGACATCCTTTGATTTGGTAAAGTCAATAATCAAATTTTGCAAATTTTAGAAGAGGGCTATGACTCAATATTGTTTTAAACGTCTGGGCATCTGAATAATACTTTTGACAGTTCGTTTAATTTAAAATAATAATAAGCTCTTTTAACGTCTAAAATCCGTTTAAAAACGATTTTAAATGGCAAAATTGTATAAAAATCCGAAAATTCGATCTTTTTAGGACGATAGCCGTGGCTTCGGACCTTCGGACGAATTTGTCGTGGATTTTGAAACGAAAATTCATTTTAAATTCAACCGTCCTTTAAAAAACTAAACTTTGCAAGTTATAAAAGAGGGCCATGACTGAATATTGTTTTAAAAGTCTGGACATCTGACACTTTTGACGGTTCGTTAAATCTAAAATATGCTTTTTTATCGTCTAAGATCCGTTTAAAATTGATTTTAAGTGGCAAAATTGTATAAAAATCCTTCACGGACGTCCTGGATTAGCTTGCTTCTCAATGCGACGACTTATAATGTCACAATCGGTTTACGCATTTCCGTCCCATTTGCCGAGTTTTACCCTCATACCGCCGCGTAAGATGTGTACACATCAAAAATGTGAAGATATGAAAACCGAAAAAATTACCCTTCACTTTTAGATAGGAAAATATATTAATATATAATTAGCCGTAACGTTACTGTAATATTTTTAACCTGTTCTGACTCTGTTTAGCCCGTTTTGACTATTTCTAGTCACTTTTGGTTAGTCGTTCAAACAACTTTCCGTTAGTTCCAACTTATTGATGTGTAAACATCTTATGCGGCAGTATGAGGGTAAATCTCGGCAAATGGGACGAAAATGTGTAAACCGATTCTAGCCGCTAGGGCGGTATTATATACAATTTTGCCATTTAAAATTATCATTTTAAATGGATTTTAATGATAAAAAAGCATATTTTAAATTAAACCAACAGTCAAAAGTATTATTTATAAATTATTATATTCGCAGTGTATTTGGATCCATAGCACAGCTTATTTTTAATGGACGGTTGAATTTAAAATGAATTTTCGCTTCAAAATCCACGACAAATTCGTCAGAAGCCACGGCTATCGTCCTAAAAAAGTCCGAATTTTCGGGTTTTTATACAATTTTGTCATTTAAAATCGTTTTTAAACGGATTTTAGATGATAAAAGAGCATATTATTATTTTAAATTAAACGAACTGTCAAAAGTATTATTCAGATGCCCAGACGTTTAAAACAATATTGAGTCATAGCCCTCTCCTAAAATTTGCAAAATTTGGTTATTGACTTTCCCAAATCTAAGGATGTCGGCCCACGATTACTAGGTAAATAAGCTGTGTCCATATATTGATGTTATTCCTGATAACATTAGATTTTCGTGTCGAATTTGTGCAGTGAATTAATCCACTCCGAAGCTGCCAGTAAGTATTATAAAATAATCCTAACTAATATTACAGATGCGAATGTGTTTGTTTGTTTGTTTCTTAAGCTTTCACGCATAAACTGTTCCGATCATCATGAAATTTTGTACAGATATTTTCAAGAGTATAGTATAGAACATAGGACACTTTTAGCTTTTACCCGAGGCTTCGTTCGCGTTGATTTTTTATTATTCTAAACTTGGTTATTAAACCTAATTTTTATTCTATGACCAAGCTAAAATGTACACGCAATGGCCATAGCATGTTAAAAATGCCAGTTTTCGTCCAATCACGAAGTTAAGCAACGTCGGGCGGGGTTAGTACTTGGATGGGTAACCGCTCGGGAACACAACGTGCTGCTGTCGTTTTCTTACAACTGATGTCGATATGTTTACACATTAGTGTCTCGACTACTACCAGACTCGCTCAATTTTTTTTTAGTCATTTGAACTGACTCCGATACGTTATAATCAAATTTAATCTTTTTGGCTAGTTTTGGTTAGCTGCAAAAATTCGGTTCGTTTTGATTAGTTTTAACTTACTTTAATTTTTGCAATCTATTCCGATACGGTTTAGCCAGTTTTGGTGCTTTTGGTTACTTGTGATTAGTTTTGGTTAGTCATTCAATCAGCTTTCGGTTAGCTTTGGTTAGTTTTAAATTATTTTAGTAATTTGAACCGGTTCCGATACGTTATGGTTAATTTTAGTTAGTCGGCAAAATTCGGTTAATTCAAGTTCGTTTCACCTTATAAGCTTAATATTTTTAATCTGTTCTGATATGTTTTAGCCCATTTTGGTGTTTTTGGTTACTTTTGGTTAGCTTTGGTTGTTCAATCAATTTTCGGTTACTTTCAGTAAGTTCCATTTTATTTGAGCAATTTGAACCGGTTCCGATACGTTAAAACAATTTAAACGTTTTTGGTTAATAATGTAGGTCGTCGCAAAAATTCGGTTAATTTGGGTTAGTTATTTTATTCTTAATCTGTTCCGATACGTCTTAGCCCATTTTGGTTCAACATATTTTGGTTAAGTTTAGTTAGTTTTAATTTATTTTAGTCATTTGAACCGTATCCGATACGTCATATCCAATTTTGATGTTTTTGGTTAACTTTAGTTAGTCGCTAAAATTCGGTTAATTGTTAGTTTCAACTTGTTCCCACTAAGCGAAAAAACATCGCAATTTCGTTACATATTTGTTTTTACGTTACATTGTTACGTTATAGAAAAAAGATTTTTATACGTCGCCATTTCGAAACATAGTCAGATAATGTCCGCCAACATAACAAAATCGCAGTTACGTTAATAAATAAACGTTTCTGCTTCGAAACTACAACGAATTGGTTTCGTTTATGAGATGTTTTCAGAACAGACTTTTTAAAATGTTATAATTATGTTACTTATAAAACGTTCTTGTTTTGAAACTGTAACAAACCGGTTTCGTTTTGAAAATGGACCAAATTCAGGCACAATAACGTTACATTGGTGACGGATTAGTTTCGTTCTTTGAAAATGTAATATTTTTGCAAGCCGTTAAACGTAATTATTTCGTACTGTAAATTAGGATATAACACTTATAGTACCGAGACCACAAAACTTATATGGATAAATGCAGCTCTAAAATGTCAATTTTGAAACAATTTCTATAGAAATTCTGTGGAAATTTCTATAGAAATTCTGCCAGAATTGACATTTTAAAGCCGCCTTGGTCCATTGGTCCATATATTTTTTGCTCTCTTCCTGGGGATATCTACTATCAAATAAAAAAAATCAATTAAATAGGTAAAAAGGTAATTTATTAATAAAAAAACAAAACGTTTCATTTTTACAAACTTTAAAAAAACTTCTGGCAACCAAGCCTGAAACAAAATATAAATTGAATTAGAATGTAATAATGTTACAATAATTAAGATTGCATAGCAACGTTCTTTTTTTAAATATGCTGTGTTTATCAACACAAAAAAGAGCAAGGCAGAAAATTACACATTTTAAAAATAATTTTCTTCATTAGTTATGAAGAATACGAAATAAAAAAAAACAGAACTCTTACCATTTGACAGGTAAAAAAGGATTTTGAAAAAAATAATAATAATTAAGTTTGTGATTTTGACCCTTACACATAAGCCAAATTTTATTCTGGAAATAAAAATATTATGAAATTTTGAAATTTAAAGTAACAGCTTATAGATAAAGCTAATTTGGTTTGATAATGCAACCTTGTATAGTTAAATATTGACTGCCAATTAAAACCTTAGACATTGTTACTATACTTACTAATTGTTTTAAGTGACATCAACCCAAACTACTAAGGAGCTCTTTAAATTCCAAATTGCTGACCAAAATCCGTAAGTGTTTACGGATTTTGATTGCTGACAATGGATTCCAAAGGTAATTTTGGCAGTTTGGAAAAGTCAGTTTTGGCAGCTGATTTTTTACTGTTTTGCCCTTATACAATTAATGCCAACTAAATTATTGCTTAAATTGCTTTCATGACTTGAGTTTGTAGAATGCATTTCGTTAGCTCCGTTCTGTTTATTGAAGTAATAGGATTATTATTAATGAGTTTCCAAATATGCCGTTTAGAAAATGGTGAGGAATATGGCATATGTATAGCGACGCTGTAAATAAATAAAAACACATTTTAAAATGGCATTAAGAAAAAGGCTTAGAAAAAGGGCATTGAAGAAAAAAATGGCAAAAGAATTTTGTGTCACTATTTTTGTTAAATGTCATAATTCCTTATAGAAAATTATAAGATTCAACTGAGGCTGTGATATTATCAAATTAAATTAACTCGTCAACATTTCACACAAAAGTATAATACCTAATTATATTGTCACTAAAACTGAAACATAAATGTAACATGGAAATAGATAAATAAATAAAATAAGCAGCCGATGAAGTAATTAATAATCTTCGGAGCTAAAACTCATTCTCTTGATAATCTCTAAATCAGGTCATAATGTTGCACTTGCACAATAAGCTGATCGAAGAGCAATATCCTATTGTTTATGGCAATTTCTGAGTAATGTTGATCAGTTTTTGTTTTTCTTTTTGTAAGAAAAACCTTATCCAATGCTTCATTCAATTGATCAACTGATTGTGCAACAAACCACATGTATCCTTGTATCTTGCATACAGCATACAGGCTGCTATACACATAATATACAAAATAATATAAATTCTAGACTAAATTGATTATTTTGTGTTATAAGACTGATTGAGCTTACACTGGGAGCACAACAAATCAAATATAAAATAGTTGCGCTATTAAAGTTATTATTCTTTCCCCGACCAGATACCTATACTTATAGGTATATTAGTGTTAATACTGTTTGTAGTTTATTGGGTTTTGGGTATGATCTTGGGGTTTGTGTTTTGTGGATATGGGCCATAGGTTATTTATAACAATGACAATTTACAATATTTCTACAAATTTATTATTGACATTTATAAATTAGTATTAAGTATACCTATATTATACTAATCTAGGTAGGTTACTTATCTTATGATGATACATCTTGTTGAAGAAATAGTATTATTACTATTATTAACAGAAAAACAGAAGAAAAGCTCTGAAGAACACGGTACGTTGCACCAATACAAGACAAGACAAACAAAACATTTTTTTCTTCAAACGTCAGTAAATCCATCATTACTCGACTGTGTAGGCGGCAGTGAAGTTTCGTTTTTCCTCCGCCGGAGCTTTACTTTTCACTTTTCCGCCGGCGGAGGTAAAAGTGTTACCATAGCAGCATAGATACAATCAAACAACAAAGCAAGCGTCAACAACTCAAGAATTATTAAACTAAAATTTGTATTTATCACTCAATTTGTGCACTGCATTTCTAAAAATCGCTAATTTAGGAACAAATTGGTTATTAACTTAATCGAACTTACTCAAAACTGCTTATCAATACCGAATTAAAACGCAATCGGAAACGCAATTTTAAAAAAATAATTATTGTTGACAGAGTCCACTAACAGCTTTATGTTATATTACTATAGCAACGACCTGTGCCTATTCACCGATACCGGTCTAAGCCGCCTTGCAAACCAACTTATCTTTGATAATAATAATTATTATTACTATTAAAAAGAGATATTTTTGCATTAATTTGTCGACATTTGAAGAAAAAACAGCATATTTTATGTGGAGGAAAAGTTACTTTTCCTCCATATAAAATAATATACTATTTTAGGGTTATGTTGTTGATGGTGGCGTCGTGGCTAAAGTAACGGCACTGGTATGTTATTGCCAGTGTTGCCAACCGCTTTAGATAAAATTATGCGGCTCTTGAAGAAAAATAATGCGATTTTGAGTTGAATAATGCGGAATTTTTTGACACGTTTTTGTGTTTAGTACTTCGTCATATAACTTATTTTCTTTATTTTGTTTTTACAGCACAACAGAAGAAAGCCGTTTAATGATTTCTAATTAATTAGAAAAAGGATAGTAAATATAAAAAAATAATAATATTGCTTACTTTTAAGGCGAAAGTTTTGTTTCTTTTAAAACATTTTATTCTTTCAATGGTCTTCAAATAGTATAGAAGCTTCCCTGTGTTTTGGTTTTGCCTATAATATCACATATTATAAACAAATTGGCTCATTGTTGTTAAGATTGCATTACAGTTATAAACAATCAATTTTTTTTATTATTTATTTTTTCGCACATACCTGAGGAAACCACTTATCCATTTTAAAAACAAAAGCTCAACAGAAAGCAGCTCGAACTCACGATCAACTCGGAGATATCCTCTATAATCTTCATGTACTAAAAAAACGTACGCTGCGTAACACGTAAAAATCATAATTCTAGACTAGCAGATCGGTGATCAGTTCCAAATATTCGGGGAAATCCCGAAACACGTGTCACAGTCGTGATTCGGTAAACAATAAAAATTCCTGCAATATTGCAGTAAAGTTTTCTTCTTTGAAAGTTTGAAACTAAATGCTGCAATTAATTTGTTTACTAGTAGACGGCGACAGTGATAATTTAGTACCTAGTAATGTAGTGTTCCGAGTCTACATTCAAACCGTAACAATGGTAATATAAAATTTAAAGGAAAAGTCCTCAGAAAATATTTTCTATGTCTGGTAAAAGGAATAAATGCGGAAATAATGCGATTTAATTTAGATGCAAAAATTATGCGTGGACTTCTAAATTATGCGGAATTCGCATAATTATGCGCAGATTGGCAACACTGGTTATTGCTAAAAATTATAGAATAACACTGTTGCGTAATTTAGGATACGTTTTAGGGCGTTTTTTATTAGTAGTTTTCATTAACGTAATTATTTCGTTACAGTAAAATCGTCTCAGGAATGTTCGCAATATTATGTTATTTAACAAAACAAGATGTTTCCGTTTTTAAAACTTTAGTACATAACGTAACAAAGAAATTGAAATAAAAACATGTCGGCGATGTTAAAAACAAAACTTATTTTAAACTAACATGAATGTTACATTTCTAACACGTTCCATTAATAATGTAACAATTATGTAAGTAAAATTAACAATTCTACGATGTTACTTTCTTAAACGTTAAATAAAATCGTTGTTGTTTCATCATTGGAATGTTTGGAAAAAACGTTTTCTAAGTTTCTTTAAATTAACGTTACCAAACGTCATAAAGATGTTTTTTGCTTAGTGGGTTTTGGCCCCTCTTGATGCATTTGGTTACTTTTGGTCCATTTTGGTTAGTCGTTCAATCAACTTTCGGTTAATTTGAGTTAATTTTAATTTATTTTAATCACTTGGACCAGTTCCGTTACACTATAACCAATTTTAGGGTTTTTGATTAGTCACCAGAATTCGGTTCATTTAAGTTAGTTTTAACTTTTTATTTTAAATCTATTTCGATGCGTTTTAGCCCGTTTTGATGCTTTTAGTTACCTACTATTGGTTAGTCGTTCAGTCAAGTCTCAGTAAAGTTCAGTTAGTTTTAATATATCTTAGTCATTTGAACCGGTTCCGGTACGTTATAAGCAATTTTAATGTTTTGGTTAGTTTTAGTTAGTCGCCAAAATTCTGTTAATTTGGGTTAATTTTAACTTACTTCAATATTTTTAATCTGTTTCGATATGTTTTACCCGTTTTGGTGCTCTTAGTTACTTTTGGTTAGTTTTGATTAGACATTCAATCACCTTTCGATATGTCATAAGCAATTATAATGCTTTTGGTTAGTCACCTAAATTCGGTTAATTTGGGTAAGTTTTAACTTACTTCAATCTTTTTAATCTATTTCGATATGCTTTAGCCCGTTTTGGTGCTTTTAGTTATTTTTGCATAGTCATTCAATCATCTTTCGGTTACTTCCAGTTAGTTCCAATTTATTTTAGTAATTTGAACCGGTTCCGATACGTTATAAGCAATTTTAAAGTTTTTGGTTAGTTTTGGTTAGTCACCAAAATTCGGTTAATTTGAGTTAGTTTTAACTTACTTCAATAGTTTAAATCTATTTCGATACGTTTTAGCCCATTTTGGTGCTTTTGGTTAGCTTTGGATAGTCGTTCAATACACTTTCGGTTAGTTTCAGTTAGTTCCAATTTATTTTAGTCATTAGAACTGATTCCGATACGTTACAATCAATTTAAGTTTAAATAAACAAGCTAACACGATCTCTCACGCGTACGACGTTATGTGTGGCAAATGTAGCATGCACTTTTTCACGATTTGAGGCCCTATTTAGGAAAACAGAACCATTTTCAATGTTAAAACAAAACGATAACCTAAACCCGCAAGCGCGACTATGCAACAGATCTCTCACAGGGTACATGCTCGTTTACTGTTGCAACGTTGCGACCTCCGCCCGACGGTTGTAAAATATCAGTACATTTACGACCGTCGATCGCGAACATCTGTTAAAATACAGCTGCTTCAAATGCTCCGCGTAACGCGCGTATACGGGTCACAATGAATTTGGCAGCGGTGCACGTTTTGTGCCGGAACGCTGTGTCCGCATTTAGAATAAGCGGCATTTTGCGAGCATTTCATACCAGATTTATTGTTAAATATTAAATATTACTTTAAGCCGCTCACGTTGGTCTGTTTTCGAACTAGTGACTGACGTCACTGACTATTATTTCCGTCTTAAGGTATAGAGTCCTTTAACATTTGTCTGAATGTATTTACCTTCCTTAAATAATTTTATTTATTGTTAGTATTGTGTTTTTTTTTTCACCTTGATTTTTTACTTTTACTTTTTTTCTAGCTTTCCACATAGTATAATCGGCAGTGGTTTGTTTTAGTTTTTGAGGTCAATTTTATTTTGTCGTGATATAGAATGGGGGATAGTTACAGGTGAAAATTAATAAGCATTGATTTGCTAATATTTTCCAATTACTTTATTAATTTTTCAAGACATCTAAGTAATTACATTTCAGCAACAATTTTTATAAATATTATAGGGTGTAAACTTATAACTGCAATTTTATTTATATTTAGCTAACTTTGAATATATTTAACAATGGTGGCGATAAATTAAAATTATAATTCTGTGATAATTTTTCATCGTTAATATGCATGTGCAAATTCGATAGTGCAGAAGCAACAACTAGTAGCACGCATTATATCAACGGCACTTCATGCCGTACTAATTCTTTAATTTTATCCAAGCCTTCCCTGTTACATTCCTCAAAATATGGCAGCTCTTTCGCTCTACTGAGCCAGTCTGCCAATTTGGGGAATCTTTCCGGGTCGATAGGAAAAACGACCTCTTCCACAGTTGAAATCAGAGCCAATATAGTTAGATCTGCAATAGTTAGATCATCCCCGGCCATCCATTGATTGTCTTTTAAGAAAATCTCTAAAAGTCCCAAGGCTTCAAGCATGCTAATCTGGGCATCCTCAGATATTTCGTCTTGAATTCCCGACATAATAGGATGCTGAAATAATTATTTAGTTATTATAGGTGATAAGTACAATTTACAAGTCGAAAATAAACAGCCTAGAGGTCGAGGCTTCAGTCCAGATTTCCATTATTAATAGCAAATTAAAAATACAATATAATTAAAAATACAAAAACGTGCACATATTTGAATGCTGAAACTAAAAATAATTTGAAGTCTCTAACTTTCCCTTTTTGATCAAATTACTGTGTGCTAATATTATTCTGGATATAGACTATGCATATCTGATTAGATTTTATAGACGGTAAGTAAGGCTAATCATTTTTGTGGGAATTAAACTAAGGCTGCATCAAATCCTGTTTTTTTACTTCACCAAGTACTCGGCAACCGAGTACTGACATTTTTCATATTTTGTTACACCTTGAGCAGTTAGGTTTCAGCTACACGGATGCGCATTCGTATGGATATTTGTTCATATGAATATGAAGATAACCGAGGTTAGAGTGGATTCGAATCAGTTGCTTTTCAATAATTATGAATCAAGCTGCTAAGTATTACTTTTTCGAAGTATCTTTGTTTAAGGTTTTATATCAGCCAAAATATAGAAGATGTGGAAGAAAAATTGGATGAAATTGACGGAGGCGCTTTCAATTCAAAGTTCGATTTACTGCTGACGAAATGAGTTCTACCAAAGAAAATAATAGTTTCAGTTTAAATAGAAGAATTATTCAGTGTTAACTTCACAACCCCTAAATGGATGCCCATTCTAGGAAGCAGACGTCCATCGGAATATGGGATCGCCACTGTTGCCGATCCTCCCGCTAGCCCGTGTTCAACTAACGCGTCACCGGAAATTATAATATAATTATCTTTGATGCAATATTCCCACTTCATCGTATTCGTCGCCCAGCGTTGGTTTTGTATTCATAATAATAAGAGCGCTGTTTGAGTAAATTGCCGTTTGGATTTAGAATACCCTTTAATTTTGTGGATATATGTCAAGTAATGCTGCCAGTATTTTGACTGCCGAGTCAGTAAGTGAAATTTTGTATGCATCGATTATTTCGATTTCCTTACAAATATGGCTACATGTGCAAGGAGTGGATTATTATTTGTGGTAAGTATTTACTTCACAGTCTTTTGTAAGATTGTTTAATGTTTTTGGAAATGTATTATGTTTATCGAGAAAATATAATAATAGCACGCTAATCACTAATGTCTATAATGAACCATTTTGTACGGAGAAAAAATATTTATATACCTCGATACAAACTAACTCTATAGTATACTATTTAATCGCATGCTTAATCAACAAAAGAAAGATGCTCCGAATAATGCTCCTAAATAAAATTTGGTGGGGTTTTCATGTTTTCTGGATATTTTTCAAATAAAAAACTTGTTCAGAGTGAAACTATTTCATCATCAACATATCAAAAATTTTGAACGAATTTACTGGAACCTTACGCAATTGCGATCCATAAGACGTTTTTATTTTTATTGTTATGGTCTTTATTTGGGCCGTTTTAAAATATGTGTTTCGTATTTATTCTGATGACTTAAATTATCAAAATCATATTATTTGGAAAGTAGTTATTAATTAATTACTCTTTTCTAGCATATAATGTTTTACTTACAAAAGCAGCTTTGAACCTCTCGAATAAAATATTGTCGAACTGTAACCGTTGATTTATCACAGCCATTTTTTTGACGTCATTCTTAGGATACATAGAGTCATCCTCTGCATATTGTCCAACCAAATAAGTCGCTATGGCATGACTGTCCCAAATAGTAAAATCCTCATCAGCGTCAACTAAGATTGGAACCGTGTGTTGTGGATTCAGCTGAAATGTTTGGAAAATGCAGGTAATTTTGTCCTAAGCAACGACTGGTGTTTTATTGTAGTCATTCTGATTTATTATTTCAATAACTTTTTTCGAAAACGGCTAGTTTTATCGAAACAAATATAGAGTACCATTTTTTTTAAAAGAATGAAATGTCTGTGCATATGAAGAATGTATGGCTGTGCATACAACTGAGTATGTTGAGAGGCATTTAATGTTGGTGACATTGTTATTAGACCTAGTTGCTTTCATAGTAGAGGGTTTTGAGAACAGAGAGCACAGTGGTTCCAATGCAGATATCATTGCACACGAACAATCCTATTTGATGGACAGGGTACAAAAGGCATTTGTGGATGGGGTGTCATCATCGGCAAGAGCAATTGATAGAGGGGCTCCTCAGGGGTCCATAATGGGTCACCCTACTTTTTTTTTAAATATATATTAATAACTTTCCTTATATTTAATGAAATTATGACCCAACGAATGTGGTGGTAGGTCTATTCCTGACGTCCCTGTCTACTTTGCTATGAAATGGGCTAAGATGCCCAAGCCCAAATTGAAGCCATACCAGCGAATAATAACTACGATAAGAAGATTCACTCTCCGCGGCGGCACGTCAACGGTATGTCTCCTTCCCCGCGCGAAAACTAGCTGATACTGGCATGTGACCTTTGGACCCGGCGCACACTGGTCAAATTTCTAGGAAAGCTGGCCATAATAAGGTTTACCAGAAATAAGACATACAAGTTATTAAGTATTACACGTTTAATATATCGTGTTTTAGAGAAATAATTGTTGAATTTTTTGCTCATCATCTATATTTATATATAGGGAGTATCAATTATCACTAACGATAAAAATTATGTATAAAAATCATTTGTATGTTCATAAATCGTTTTAGAAAAGGATTTTGAAAATTAAGGGCTCCTTCGTTGTAAAGAAAAGGGTTTTAAATTTTTAATTCGATGATCCAAATTTTGTTTTTGCAAAGGTTAATTCAGGAGGCACACGAGCAAAATGAATGTTAAGCGGACGACAGAAACGCGTTGATGAGGGACTGAAATTTTGCCATACATGTATTTCAGAGTTATCATATTCTTTCTTAAATTAATCTAATAGGAACGAAACTAGTAAAAAATATAGAAGCATCAGTGCAGCTGTTGTTCAAAAACACTTGCTTATATTCTGACTATCCCAAGGTAATATTAAAGCCATATTTACAAATTAAAACTAAATTATAAATTTTTATCTGCTGATTCAGCCAAAGTATTTATTACCTCTTTTTATAATAACATCAGTCTTGCATCAGCAATAATGAATCTGCCGAAATTTAAGCTTCAGTTTCACTTACTACAATATTATGGGATTAGAGGTGGGCGACAATAATCGATTATTCGATTCACTTTTAAGAAATTACCGATTAATCGACTTATCGATTAATATTTCAGAAAATATCGATGATCGATTATATCGATTAATCGGTTATTCAGCTGTTTGCTAAAATATTAAGCGTTTAATCGATTATTCAATTTCTTGCCCACCCGGTACCGATGACTTTACAACAGATATAGCTTTTAAAATTCCAATAATTTAATAATGCGTTGAGTTAAGGGTAATTTAAATGACATTTGAAAATACCTTGGGTACAATATATGAAGCAAAAAAAACCAGAGAAACGTAAATGCTCAAACAAGACAGCAGCAGGGAAAGCTGCGCACGTTACAAATTTAGCCAATAAGGGATCCTCATTTGCATTTTAAGATCCTTTACACAAAGAGTACACTATGTAAAAATCGACGTCTCCTATTGGTTGATCTATCTCGTATTACAATATGTCTTCGTGATGCAATCAATTTTTGCCAAGAGCTCTCCGGAGTGTCGTGGTGTAGAGGTTTAGACAGCTGGGTCTCACCTAGACGGCCTGGGTTCGATCCCCGTTCCTTTTTTTTATTTTTTTTTAAGTTTATGTTTCTAAACAGTTTTTTTCTTGATTTTGGGTACGTCTTCGATTAGTTTGGGTATGTCTTGGGTTAGTTTGGGTTAGCAGCTGGTTAGTTTCGTTTCTTCGAGCCCCCGTAGCGAGCGAAGCGAGCGGAGGGCCATGCGAATTGACCAATAGGAGAGGCCAATTTTTATAGGGCACTATTTGTGTAAAGGATCTTATAACGCTCCTCATTTCGACGCGCCATTTTCTGATAATCTGGCTTCAGTACTTCAGTTGTTGTACAATTAGGTATAACACCAACACATATCCTCAACGGAGTGTTAGCACGTTAGCTGTGTAGTATATCAGTCTTTATCTTTTTATTATGTATTTGGGCAAAACTATTTGATAAGAAGGATCACTTTCCGCGGCGGCATGTCAACGATATCGGCAGGGCATGATACAAATAAGACAATCATGTTGGCAGGCGGCCTTTAACGCGGCGGCCATAGACCAGCTCATCCTTTTGTCAGATTAATTTTCACGCCTAAATTATATAGTCGAGTCAATATTCGATATAAGATAATATCGCTATTTTTTAGTTGTATTGTATTACAAAATAGGAATGAAATATACAGTAAAAATATTGTGCGAAACCT
>MU183092.1:0-17769 GCA_016904865.1 Pissodes strobi | reverse complement strand
CAATTTTAAAAACACCCAAAAGGCCAAAGTTTAATTAAATATTAAAAGATGGGGAAAAATCGAGCAACATTTTCTTCTTGATGTCTTTTGTCAGAATATTAGTATTCGGAAATATAGTGAAATCATTAGCACAAAATCAAAATCTTTTAAATATTAGTTATTACATACCTTGAGTATTGTTATGAATAATAACTAATTAAAAACGTTAACAGATTTTTGAAACAGCCTGTTGAATACAAACTTTATTAAACAAATTATTTGGTGATAATAATAAAAAAAACATAACGCAAGTTTGACATGGAGCTGCAAACAATTCAGAAGATATCAATTGTGTTTTTCCAAAGCCAAATAGAGTGTTAGAGTGCTATAAATAATTTCGTCATAAATTTGATTAAATATACCGCAAACGAAAATATCGTTTATGGCCAGCTTTTATTTAAATTCAACCTGTGTGCGGCGAAATTCGCCGATCGTTACCAGGCAACGAAGAAATTAAACGACGATCTCTTTGTAGTGCTCTCTTGTCATTAAGTGGACCTTCTTGTCGTAGTTAATATTCGCTGGCCATACTTACTATAAACTTACAACTAAAAAGATAAGGCATAAATGCAATTGATTTGATATGCAATAAATCAGAACAGTAAAGGAAATATATAAAGAATAGGAAATAAAAAGGATGCAAGAAGAAATAAAAAAGAAAGAAATAATAAATAAATAAACAAAATAACAAACGCATATCAGTAATTTTTAGATAAACTTTCTTAATTAATTTGATTTAATAAATTTTTGGCATGCAACATTTTGAACAAACCTGTAGCATTTCTTCTGTTCTTAGGTGCTCTCTTTCAATGCTTTCAAGTTCCAGTTCAAGTCCGATAGCTTTAGCTACCATGTGAACAGCTCTGCATGGTGGACTAATAGAAATGTAATACAGTTTTGGTGCCATAATTCAAGTTTAATGTATCTGAAATTTAGTAATGATTTGTGATTAATATATTTTATATTCGCATGTGTTGCAAAAAGGCATCCAAACTTTTATAAGTAAGCGTTACACGTCGGAACGCTGTATATGTTTTAAAAGATGTTCTGTCGATGTGTGTCTGAATGCAGCCTACAATTGTTCATTCAAGGATTATATTATACTAATTTGTTTAAACACCTTACATTACACATTTTGCAAATAATAAAAAATAAGATAAAGGGCATTTTATAAATAGAACAAATACAAATATGACAACAATAATACCCGAACTTAATTAAGGGCGCACGTGCGCAAAAGTTTCCTTAGGACCTTTTCATTATTGCTGATATGATTTCTATATCGCAGGTTATCTCCAATAACATCTGGTTGGGCATAATCCATTGTTGAATTAGCGCAGTGAAACTTGGCGAGAGAAGTCTACCGAACCTAGAGGCGGAACCCAAGCTCCTTTATGCGAGCTAAATAAGTGGTTCTTTTTGGTTAGCCAGCAACAATAGCCAATATTAGTTCAAGATCGGTTATTTCATTTACTCTCTTAAGAATTCAGAGAGTCACGTCCGAAACCTGACTGCTGGTGCTGGTTAAAATGGCGTTTGTCAAACTACCACTGCACGATTTTTCACCGAGAGTCAGGTCCGGAAAATTATAGATAGGTGGACCTGACTACCGAACATTAACAAGAGACTAGAAGGTTCACTCTAAGCCCCGCCGCAACTATTTCCCTCCTTGCCCCGTCGCGGAACCTGATCAAATGCTGGTTAACTGCTCAGGCCTCGTGCCACGTTTCACCCCTCTGGTCTAAAGTCTGGCGTCTTGCCTTTGTAAGCGCTATATCAAAAGTGCCTACTGAGAGTGGACCTTCTAGTCTCTTGTTAATGTTCGGTGACATGACTGCTGGTTAAAATGGCGTTTGCGAAACTAACACTGCGCGTAGCTGAGCCTTTGAAACACGTCTTAACAAGTTGGATTCGGCCGTTGGCCAGTTGCGCTCCACGATTTTGCACAGAGAGTGAGGTTCGGAGAATTATAGATAGGTGGACCTTACTGCTGGTTAAAATGGCGTTTGCGAAACTAAAACTGCAGGTGGCTGAGCCTTTGAAACAAGTCGTAACAAGCTGGATTCGCCACTTGGCCTATATTATGTTAAAGGTTTCGCTTAACGAAGGTTATCTTCAAGTAATTAGACCTGATTTCGGTTACTGATAACCATTCTCAGATATTTGATCCTAACATCATCTGTCAACAATCGTTCACTTGAATTATATCATTTTAAAGGTTTTACATAAATATAATTAAATCCACAAGTTTTCGGTTAATAGGTAATTCTCAAGCAATGTTTCGAATAATTATTCTTCTTGTAAAAGGAAAATGTTATTTAAAATAGAAACTATTCAGCTTGTGTGAGTAAAGGAATACTCAAACAACGTATCCAGTAAAACTTAATCATCTTTTTATATACATATATTTATCAACTGAAAATATACATTACTACTATAAACTATAATATGGTATATATCTACAATTCACAGCTATATAATATTGAGAACAGTATTTTTGCATAACATCATAAACATCTGTATTTTTGATTTTACAATATATTATATAAGGCTATTAGCATTAGTATAGAGCACTTTGCAGTTTGAAAAGTTTGTTAGCATATAATTATAATGAAAATTATAAATTGTGGTTTTAGTCAAATCCAGGATATTCATTCTAACGTAGATCGGTTTATTAAGAAATACCTCAGATTTGGCTAGTTCGATAATCACTAAATTTTCATTTAATATGGTGCAGCTTTTATATTCTAGCCTTGATACTAAAACTGTGATACAGCTTTTTAGAGACAGACAGCTTTTTAGACAAGTTTAGGCAGCTTTTTAGACAGAGAGACAACTTTTTAGACATGTTTAGACAGCTTTTTAGACAGACAGACAGCTTTATATACAGGTTAAGAAAAATGTCAAAAATTTCAGTCGACACACTTCCTTGGGGGCTATATTCAATAAGGTAGGATGAATAATGTTAATAGTTTATGCCGACTAATAATTTATAGGAGATTCATGATATTGTCACGGTTAGCAACCATCCGAATGTTTTTGTTCCACCCTATAGAACTGGCCTTGTCGCGTTTTATGTATGAGTCATCGCCGACCGCGAAGATTCAGGAATGCTGGAATTATCTCGATGCCCTGGTCGAGAATCATATAGAGTGGCCTCGCTTCTTCCCGAGTGTTCGTGATATAGTTGAGATTGTGTATAAGTAGCAGACCTAAAGCGTGTTGGGTTAGTTAAGCCTTGAGTGTTGAAAAGAGCTATTAGTCGTAAAGTTATAATAGTAGTTTAGTATGTTTAATTGTATAAAGTGATTAATAATAAAGAGAGTAATATTGTAAAATAGTAAATGTTGTGATTTCGTTCAGAACCCACGGAAAAACGTAACATTTGATGTCAGAAGTTGGATTGTGAAGGGACCGGACTTGTGAAGTATTTTTTGAGGAAAGGAGAGACCGCTTTGATTGGTGGATTCTGTGGAAATTTTATAACATTCTATGGTCAATACGAGGCAACAAAATGAAGCAAATTAATAAAATATTGGCCGATTTCATGGATAATTTAAATGCCGAGAGGCGAGCGGATCGGGAACGTAGAAGGCAAGTGGATCGGAAAGAGGAGAAACGTAAAAAGCAAATAAAACAGGACCGGCTTCAGGAAATTTTACAAGATCAAAAAGGTAAAAGGCAAATAGAACAGGAGCAGCTTCAGAAATGGATGCTGGATGTAATTGTAGGCGAGCAAGGAAAATTACAGAAAATATTGGATGAACAAAATGAGAAATTTGAAAAAGAAGTAAACAATATACAAAAAGAAGTTGGAACTGTACTATAAGAAGTTGGAAATGTGCAAAATGAAGTTGGAAATGTACAGAAAGAAGTAGGAAACGTACAGAAAGAAGTGAGAAACCTACAAGCAGAAGTTACCAGACTAAAAAATCAAGGACTCACCGGGAGGGTATTCGCCACAGGACAGCATATCAAGCCTCCAACCTATGACGGTCAAACATCCTGGACAATGTACAGAAGACAATTCGAAGCCGCTGCTGTTCACAACGGTTGGAATAACGAAGAAATGGCTACGTCACTAGTGGTAGCACTTCGTGGATCTGCCCTGGCACTACTACAGACCATTCCCATCAGCCAACAGGGGAAATATGACATACTTGAGCTGCCCTGAAGAGACGATTTGGAGATCAACACAGAAGACAACTGTATCAGGCACAAGTAAAGTCCCGACATCAGAAGCCTGGTGAAAACCTGCAAGAGTTTGAGGCAGACGTTAGACCTCTCATTCAATTTGCCTACCCGGGAGTAACAGAAGAATTTCAAGAGGAACTTGCTACCCAATATTTCTTGGATGATATCAGAGATCCAGAAACACAGAAAATGCTGCGTCTAGCCAAATTTGACAACAGCAGTGAAGCTTTGGCCTATACAGTCATTAAAAGAATTAATGACGTAGTGTATAGAATTGAAGGTAGCCCCAGAAGCAAACTGAAAGTTGTCCACCTCGACAGGCTCAAAGCATATCACAGACATGAAGTAGCTAATCTGGACCATCAGGTTTAGGAAGGAGGCAATGTCACGGCTAGCAACCATCCGAATTTTTTTTGTGCTACCCTATAGAACTGGCCTTGCCGCGTATATGTATGAGTCATCGCCGGCCGCGAAGATTCAGGAACGCTGGAATTATCTCGGTGCCCTGGTCGAGAATCATATAGAGTGACCTCGCTTCTTCCCGAGTATTCGTGGTAGATTTGAGATTGTATATAAGTAGCAGAACCTAAAGCTTGTTGGGTTAGTTAAGCCTTGAGTGTTGAATTGTAAACAACTATTAGTCGTAAAGTTATAAGAGTAGTTTAGTGTGTTTAATTGTATACAATGATTAAGAATAAATAGAATATTATTGTAAAATAGTAAAAGTTGTGATTTCGTTCAGCACCCACGGAAAAACGTAACAATATTTATAAATAGTCTACAAATATTATATAGCTGTGATTTGTAGATATACCATATTATTGATATCTACATCAGCTTATAGTAGTACCTAATGTATATTTTCAGTTGATAAATATAGATATGTATATAAAAAGACGAATAAGTTTTACTGTATAGTTTTCATTTTCCTTTCACAAGAAGAATAATTATTCGATACATTGCTTGAGAATTATTAGCTGAAAACTTGTGTACTTAATTATATTTATTTAAAACCTTTAAAATGATTAACTCAAGTGAACGAATGATGACAGAAGATCAAATATCTGAGAATGATTAATGTTATCAGTAACCGAAATCAGGTCTAAATACTTAAGGATAACCTACATTAAACGAAACCTTTAAAATAATATAGGCCAAGTGGCCCAATTCAACTTGTTACCACTTGTTTCAAAGGCTCAACCACGTGCAGTGTTAGTTTCGGAAACGTCATTTTAACCAGCAGTCAGGTCCACCTATCTATAATTCTCCGAGCCCCACCCTCTGTGCAAAATCGTGCAGTGTTGTTATCATTTTGTCTCTCTCAACCCAAAACCTTTTAAATGATATAGCCCAAGGCAACGATAATGACAATTGACATTTGACGGATGACATTTGAAGTAATACAAAATGACGATTGGCAGGTGACATTTGACAGATAACATTTGACGTAATAAAAATGGCGGTTGAAAGATGACAGATAAGCGACAGTTTTGTTATTGTTGAACTTGAAAACTCCAAATTTGAAAATAAGAGCAAAAAGCCATTTATTTGCAAAGTTATTGAGAAAAAGTCGATTGATCAAATTCGATATTCTTTTATGAGGAAAATTTCAAAAGCCTCAAGTATTTATGTGTTCCCTGATGAACCATGTATATGACCAAATTGTACATACACCTAAAGCCACATTTGTGAGACGGAGAAGATATTTATTCCCTCATAACATATAAAAATAGCATTGTTTATTTAATATGAATATCTTTTATTTCACTGCCCTAAAATAAATACCGATCTGACAACACTTTTTGCCAGCAATCATTATTTTTTTAAAGTATGTTAATGTTCAAAGCCACCTATCGGTAGTTCTACTTTGGATTTCAATGGGAGTGTCCAAAAACAGTCATACTTGCGAGCGACTTTGGACAAGCAGGTTTAAAAAGAAACGATACAAATACTTGACATATAGAAAAACTTTACATCCACACATTTGTTGCATAGGTCAATACCAAACTTTTGAGTCAGACCAGCCTCTTCTAGCATTTTAATTTTTTTCTGTTCAGACATTTAAGATTTGAAATTATTGTCCACCCGCTTTTGCGGTATTATTTTAGAGATAGCCATCGAACCGTACCTCCGGAATAATATAATGGATAATTTTTCCTTTCAATTTTAAATTGCTACTTTATGAGGCAAATGAGCTTTAAAACATATCGGAATCGATACTTATACATTGCATTTTTACTGACGCACCTTTTTAATGACACAATTGTATTTATTATTAGATTGGTTTTCTCGACCCCATAAATCATAAAAATTATATATTACGTTATACTATCCTTCACTACTTGTATGTTAAAATAATATTCTATATTTAATTATTTACCCACTGTTACTGCAACTATTATTTCGAAGACGGAAATAAATTATACAATTAGTATCTGCCTTTGGGCCACTTCTTTCTCATGAGTGGTGACGGGATATTGCTTAAAAGTAATCCGAATCCTTATGTCAGGAACAAACACACGCAGCACGCAGCGGAATTGCATTTTAAGCCATTTTAGGGAATAGATATTATTTTTTTCATTGTTTTGTCGAGTGTCGAGACACTAATTCCACTTACACCGACTGCTGTCATGACGTGAAAGTAAAATTACTACCTATCAAAATATCGACAATCCTACTTACGAAAATTGTTAACTATTTAAAGATATAAAAAATTAAATCTAATACCTATACTCACTTTATTGTGAAAGAATAAAACCAATATTCGCTTCAGTGCGATTTCTCTGATGAACTAACCGAGAAAAGCAGGATTTTTAGGAAGAATTCGATCTGCGAGGCATATCGATTCTTGCATGGAAATGTATTGCGTTTGCCCAGGTTAGTATTTGTTGTTGTTACGATTTGGTATTGAATTATTTTATGTATACAAACAGTGACAAACGAATTCGGGATTATGACCTGTCCTATTCTGAAGGTCAGTACCTATTGGTCATTAGGTAAAAATAGCTTTATGATGGCAATATTTCGCACCGTAATTAGACTGGAGATAAATCAAAGAAAATATTATGTGATATTACAAGTTGTTGGTAATAATAGGTAGTATAACATTTTAGGAAGTGACATATGGATTAGTTCGGGTTAGATATGTTTAAGTAATAAAAATCCAGCCTTGCTATGCGGGGTCGGAAAGAAAAATCAATCACACTTTTATCTGAATAATCCTGTAAGATATCAAATTGTCGGTAATCCCATTAAAAGTTATGTTATTTCATTTTCATTCCACAAAAGATAAAATACATTCGGATAAATTACATATATAAGTACCACAACAAACGAAGTTTGTGAGGGAATCCGGGAATTCAGTGGAAAAAGCAAGTGACTGATAAAAATGTAGTACCTATCTGTTTGTATAATGAGAAAAGTATGTTTTTATTTATATTAATAGTTTTTAAAAATAGGAATATACCAAATAGGAGTAGACTAATATTGGGACATTGGACTTGAAGACTCAAGCCGCTCAAGCGGCACATTTACTTCGTACCCACGTCTTCTAGACATTAAGCATAGAAAAGGATTTAAGGAGGTCTTTAAGGCACGACGTCGAATCTAATTCTGTAGGAGCCCTACTCTTTCTCCTAAAGCTAATTTTACATGACAATGTGTTTTCGTTTTGTTCGACGTTGCTTACCAAAACAACATGATTCACACAGGAAGTCTTTTTCATTTGCATACAAATCTTGAACTAGTAAATTTTTAATAATTTCACAAAGATATTTCAAGTTTACTTGTCCAAGTCTTTCATGCCATAGTCTTGAGATTTCTCTACATGTGCCACATTTGCACTGTTTGTAGGTACCACTGTACGAAACAAAAGTCTGTATATAAGTTCTTAAAGCCTTGAACTGTCGTTACCACTAGCATTTTGCCATTAAATAAATAAGTTTCTTTATTTTTCTAAATAATAGTTGAAATGAACGCCGATTTCGCCTATTTATGTACTTACTATGTTTTCGGCCTTTTCTTCAATTCCTGCTCGTTTCCTAAAACCAGGTTCGCAGTACCAGTGTATTGACACCCTATTTTGATGAAAATATTTTATCTTGTAACGGAATATATGCTTATTCCGCAACACTAAAATTTCAGTTCAATTACGAATGATTTTCGATATTTGGGATTTAGGTTGCCAGTGACATCTATTCACGAATGGGTTTATTACATTTACGCTACACTAAAATTTCGGTTCAATTGCAAATGATTTTCGTTATTTAATATTTAGGTCGCCAGTGACATCTATTCACGAATGGGTTTATTTCGTGTGGTTGGCTAATTTAGGAAGCGCAGTATGCTATTTTATACCTACAATTCATAAATTTAATTTACTATAAATTGCTATATTTAATATTGTGTATTTCTATGGCTTGACGCTGCGCGATTTATAGTGGTAATCACATGATATAAATTAGCCAATAATACACCGGCAAGCATATTTTGTCCAGCGTCTTGAATTTTGAAAGCGAGATCGAGTATCTTGTGTCGAGACGCCGACGGGTAAGTGCTAATTTTTAATCTTGAAATATTTAATTCATCTTGCAATATATTTAACTAATTCCTTCATTTTTAAATACATAATTAATAATTGTTTCTGATTCGCTTAATCGTATTTGACTTAAGCAAGAATTTAGCATTCTTATATTACACTTTCAATTAGCTTACATCTTCAATAATTTTTAATTTTTGTCGTGACCTCTTGGGTAAGAATACCGATTTATTGGTGAATATTTGCGTCTCTCATTAATCAAATTCATGTAATTTGAAAGAGGCTTAGTCCAAATTTTCGGAGAACGTAATTATTTCATCGTTTAGTGATCACGCACATTGTTTTACGTATTTTCATTCAAATTGAACAGCATTATTTGGGTGAATTCTCGGAGTAAATTCTATGTATTCCTGCAAAGGTAGTAAATTGAATTTCCAGTAGAATTTCTTCGAATTTTCCCTCATAGTATTGCCATGATTTAATATTTTTTCTTTTCAGGCTCGTTTAATTAAAATTTCAGTTTATTTGTTACATCATGTCTATGATTATTAGTACTCGCCCTGTCTCGTCTCAACACTGATGTACAGACATTACTTTGCATTTATGAGAGGTTAATCTCACATATGTAAATTTATCTGGTTTTTTATCTTTTATCTAAATTTCTATCTCGATGTGTGGTAGTGATTACTTTATCTTTATCTTTAATTGAATTGAGGCGCAATTGCGCTCAGTTTTCGTTTCTGTGCCAAGGGTCTAAGTAAAGTCATAGTACTTACTTATTTTGAGTCATAAGACTCGTTGTTAGAGGTTGTAGTTCTATTTCTCCATCTATTATTAAATTTAAAGTTACCTTTTATTTAAATTTACCAAGAGCCACTGAATTGGAACGTTATTTCATTATTTTCTTTTGAATTTTAAATTTCAGTCATTATTTTCTTTTGAACTTCATAGTTTAAAATAAAGAAAAGAATATCTTGAGTAGCACTAGTTATTTATAATTTTTGCTCAACTTAACATTTTAATTCAAGTTTCTGATTATATCTGCTTTAACCAGTAAATTTTCAAATTGTTGATTGCTTCCTCATGTGTTTAACAGTTTCACTGATGTTCACATGATATTTCCCTGAATATTATTTAATTAGCAGTATACATTGGTCTAAGACTTGTTTATTTCTCCTTACATGTTATAAATCTACCTGATTACACAACTGAGCTAGGAAACACGTCGCTGTATCAGACCTGTAGAGGGAGTCAATACTTGGTGAACCAATAAGTCCTCTATTAACCCAATTGATACTAACTTGGGAACAGGCAGAAGCGGTTCCAGTCAGTCAGAAGATAAACATATTGTAAAGACCAACTGTATTCAAATTTTTATCTGTCATAATTAAATTTTAATTTTCATTACTAAACTTCATTTCAAATAATTATATTTGTAATTTAATTATATTGATAATCTCCATTTCACATGATACCATATTTGTAATTTAATCATATAGTTAATATATAACTTGTTTTTAATTTATTTCTTTAATTTGTCGCAAGATAGAGGTCTATGAGACATTGCGAATTATAAGGGCAAATTTCTGATATTTCTATCTTTATTGATATTTATATTTAAGTATTCATATTCAGTTCGCATTGTCTCTAGGAACTCTGGTGCCCAAACAAATCACTGCTAGTAAAGGAACGACGACCGACCCCCTAAGAAAAATAAAAACGAGTCTCATGCATTTGCACAACTAAATATATCCTTACAAAATGGCGTACAATGCCATACTTAATTAAATAAATTAACTTTCGCTACAAATTAGCGCCCAACTAAGTATATCGTTACAAATTGGCACTCTACCTTCTTTACAACTTAGACTCCATGGGCAACAACCTCTTTTTCTCAGTCAGTCACTAACTCAGTAACTTCATGCCACTTTTTATGTACTCAAATGTTCGTTAGTTATAAAGAAATGTGCGTATCGGCCAAACCACTTTCCGTTTTCAAATAATTTAAGGAAGCACACAATTTAAAGGGAGCATTTTTATTTAGTGCTAACCCCAATATGTTTCGAAATTTCTGTTATGACCTAGTTACTTTAACAGTTTGCCAGACAATAAGATTAATGATTATTAGCATTATCAACATTTATCCCGTTGTTATCTACTTTTTCCTGATTCTCTAAAACTTTAAACTGGTAAAATGACATTAAAACCTAAAAGAAAGTCTGTTTAATGACACCCAAATCAGAAGAGCACATTTCTAGGTTTCTTGAACATTCCATCACAGAGTCTTAAAGCTATATACAACTTACTTTCTATTCCTTATCGTATAAGCCATAACCTGCGCTTCAACTCTTACTAGAGCTGATTACGTAACCGCACATCACTGGAAATACGCATTTTAAACAGAATTTTCCTTTGACACCGGTACGTCTTACTTTTCCGGCCCCTTTGCAGGCATAGTGACGTTCTGCACTTGTGATGGTTATATGTAACTACTTTTCGAGGCCCCTTGTGGGTATAGTGACGCGTTATCGAACGCGGATACTTGTTTCAGACTGACTGATCAGACAAAGACTAAGTTTTCTTTCAGACTCACTTTGTCCGAGGCCCAGTCGGGCAACGTAAGGTGCTTTCTCCAGTGAAGACTGGTTTTTGACTAACTGTTTCACAAAGATGTTTAGCACTTTATACCATCCTTCAAGGGTTGAATCAGCAGGTGTTTAGCTATGAAATTTTACTAAGAACACTTAAAACTCCTAAGTCGCCGAACATTTTAATGGGGTGATTAGCAGCAGTTTAATATGTTTTATAAATTCCAACCTCGGTTTTAGTACCGCCGCGTTTTCCTAAATAGGGTATTTAAATTGTTTATTCAAATTAACTTGTGTTTACATTACAGTCTCTGTTTTTGTCTTGCCGACTTTTCGTAATTGAACCCGCCACCGGCTAAGGTTTACAGCAAAATCCTGAAGAACTTTATTGAAATGCGCAACTATGTGTGCAGTAGTTCTTACAGGTAGTTCATCTAATGACGCGTTATAATGAGTCGAAAAAGAAATAATTAAAAGTCAGCTTTTGGTTTAGGTATTGTGAAGTTAAACTCGATGCCAGTTATTTGAATTATTTTCTAAT
Source organism: Pissodes strobi (assembly GCA_016904865.1). Taxonomy (NCBI): domain Eukaryota; kingdom Metazoa; phylum Arthropoda; class Insecta; order Coleoptera; family Curculionidae; genus Pissodes; species Pissodes strobi. Next base: position 5,870 of record MU183092.1, on the reverse strand, counting down.
AGAAAGTTATTTTATTTTAGTATGACATCTTATAGATCCTATTGTTGCTCATTTTCCGGACTTTTCTCTTATTAGTTTAACTTTAGACGCGGTTCGAGCAATATTTCTTAATTAAAGTTTCCATTTAAGTGTAAATAAAAATTATTTTAATTTAATGGGATCTACCGCCGATCTAATTCGAAACTTAATTTATTTAAATTTTTGAATCGATTTATGAAAACTTTGAAATAATTTATTGAATAAATTAACCAGAATCAGTTTTTAACTCCGGATCATCACTTAGTCATACCTTCATTGACCACAGCTCATTCAGAGAATACATTTTTGGTAAGTCAGAGATGTAAACGACTATTTCTGCTTTCACAGTATATTTTCCTTTTACTGTCAAAGTTTGATTATTTTCCAATATAACAATAGATTCAGAAGCTCCATCAAAAGTCTATCTATAACACATATGAGCTGAGGCTCTACTATCTAAAATTCAAGAGTGATAAGGGAGAAAAATTTATCTTTAACATGAGAGGCTGTTTCATTTCCACTTGAATTTCCAGAGCTTCTACTTTGACTTACATTCATAGCATTATCAAATTTTGGTTGTTGATAATATCTTGCTATATTACAAATTACTCTTTGATCCGCCCTGTGTACATGTCTCTCTTCATTGCCTTTATTCTTCAAAGAAAAGGCAGCTAATAATATGCAGAAAGATTATTTTATTCATCTAATGAATGAGCTGTTAAATTATTCAGTGTTTGTTTGCGAGCATCTAATAACAACCATAACAACCGAGCTTGTCTAATATTACGAAATTTTGAAGATAAAGTGCCCAAGATGTTTGCCATTATTGCCATGTTATGCTACATTATCTGTGCTAACCATGTTATATTGATTAAAATGTGCATGCAACATCATTTTATTTATTCATATAAGTATAGATTCAAGCTTCTCTCTAATTTCCTTTCAACTTTCTGAGCTTTCGATAAGTGTCACCTGCATTAAGTCCATTGAAGAAGTTAAAATAAACATTACTGATACGTCTTTCGTATTTCATGCATCTATTTCTTGAAGTTGAGTTGGAGATGATTTGATGCAGAACCATCAATAACTCCATAAATACCTTTAGCTTGGCACATTTCATTTGAAATTTCCACTGTTGGAAATATGTTTCGTCAAACTTATTAATCTTTGAAATACCGAGTCTTCTCACTGTAGTAGTTTTCAGCAAAAACTGAAACGGATTTTTTAAATTTTCAAGGACAAACCAAGATCAAAAACTTCATGTTTTAAAAAAGTACTTTATTGAACTGACAAAATGAATAATCGAATTAACTAGGTAAATGTCTTACATATAAAAAAAAGGTTCTTCTTCTTTGAGCCGTTGATAATTTTAATAGAGACTTTAAGCTTGTTATATTAATAATTTATTGTATAAACAAATAAATAAAAATTTTACTTATAAGTTATTAATAAGTTTGACGGAACAAACTTCCAACAGTGGAAATTTCAAATGAAATGTGCCCTTCGCAATGATGTTACTGATAGATCTGCACCAAAGCCCCCCAACCCAACTTCAAGAAGTAGCTGCATGGAATAGAAAGAACTCATTAGCTATGTTTATTTTAACTTCTTCAATGTACTTAAGTAAGTGAGGTGACGCTTTTCGAAAGCTGGTGAAGTTCAAAGAAAGTTAGGAGAAGCTTGAATCTACATATGAATAGAAGCGGGAGACGTATAAAATGATGTAGCATGCACGTGTTCATCATGGTTAGCACAGATAGTGTAGAACAACATATGACAATAATGAGAAACATCTTGAGCACTTTATCTGCAAAATTTGGTAACATTACGCAAGCTTGGTGGCAATTAGATGCTAGCAAACGAACACTGAATAATTTGGCAGCTCATTTATTAGATGAATAAAACAATCTTTCAGCATATAAAGAAGCAAAATCAGCTTTAGCTGCCTTTCCTTTGAAGAATACAGGCAATGAAGAGAGATAAATGTAAACAAGGTGGATCAAAGAGTAATTTGTTATAAATGCTGACATTAGCAAGGTATTGTAAACAACTAAAATTTGATAATGTTATGAATGGAAGTTAAATATAAGCTCTGGAAATTCAAGTGTAAATGAGACATCCTTTCATGTTGATGAAGAAAGTTTTGTCCCGGACATATTAGACCTCGTATTAGACTTTTGGATCCTAGATAGTGGAGCATCAGCTCATATGTATTATTATAGGCCTTTGATGAAACTTTTGAATCTACTGTTATATTGGAAAATAATGAAACTTTGTCAATGAAAGGAAAGCAGAAAAACTTTTCAATGGATAGTCATTTACATCCCTGCCTACGAAAACATTATTTTCTGAAGGAGTTGTGGTCAATAAATGTATGACTATTGTTCAGAAAGTAGCGCAACATCTTACCGAAGTTTAAAACTCAGCAAATCACCTTGAGCACTTTATATATGAAATTTGGTAATATTAGGTAAGCAGCCGGACAGTGTTCCGGACATATTAGGCTCTTGGATTCTAGATAGTGGAGCCTCAGCTCTTATGCGTTATATACTTTTCATGAAATTTTTGAATCTACTGTTGTATTGGAAAATAATGAAACTTTGTCAATGAAAGGAAAAAGTACTATGAGAGCAGAAAGACTTTTCAATGGATAGTCATTTACGTCGCTGACTTACAAAAAATTTATTTTCTGAAGGTAGTCAATAAATATATGACTATTGTTCAGAAAGTAGCACAACATATTGCCGAAGTTCACAACTCAGCAAAGCACATACAAGAGGCAGATGATAATGTGAGTGATATAGAAATAATGACAAACATCTTAAACACTTTATCTTCAAAATTTGGTAATATTAGGCAAGCTTGGTTGTCATTAGAGGTTAGCAAAGAAACACTGAATAATTTGATAGCTCATTTATTAGATGAATAAAACAATCTTTCAGCATATGAAGAAGCAGAATCAGCTTTAGCTGCCTTCTCTTTAAAGAATAAGGGCAAGGAACAGAGTAATATAAACAGAGTGGATCAAAGAGCAATTTCTCATAATTACAGAAAAAGAACATATAGCAAGATATTGGAAAAACAAAATTTGATAATGCTATGAATGAAAGTCAAAGTAGAAGCTCTGGAAATTTAAGTGGAAATGAGACAGCCTTTCATGTTGATGAAGAAAGTTTTGCCCCGGGCATATCAGACTCTTGGATTCTAGATAGTGAGTGGAGCATCAGCTCATAGGTTATAGACTTTTGATGAAACTTTTGAATCTACTGTTATATTGGGAAATAATGAAACTTTGTCAATGAGAGGAAAAAGTACTGTGAAAGCAGAAAAACTTTTCAATGGATAGTCATTTACATCCCTGACTTACGAAAAAAATATTTTCTGAAGGAGTTGTGGTCAATAAAGGTATGACTATTGTTCAGAAAGTAACACAACATATTGCCGAGGTTCAAAACTCAGCAAAACACATAAAAAGAGTAGGTGATAATATGAGTGAGATGACAATAATGGCAAACATCTTAAGCATTTTATCTTTAAAAATTTGATAATATTAGGCAAGCTTGGTTATCATTAGATGCTAGCAAACAAACACTGAATAATTTGAAAGCGCATTTATTAGAAGAATAAAACAATCTTTCAGCATATGAAGAAGCAGAATCAGCTTTTGATGCCTTCTCTTTGAAGAATCAGTATAATGAAGAGAGTAATCAACAGGGTAGATCAAAGAGTAATTTGTTATAATTACAGAAAAAGAGGACATATAGCAAGATATTGTAAATAAAACAAAATTTGATAATGCTATGAATGAAAGTCAAAGTAGAAGATCTGAAAATTCTAGTGGAAATGAGACAGCCTTTAATGTTGTGGGGAAAAATTTGGTCCCTGACATATCAGATTCTTGGATTCGGGATAGTGGAGCATCAGCTCATATGTTATAGACTTTTGAAGAAACTTTTGAAACTACTGTTATATTGGGAATTAATGAAACTTTGTCAATGAGAGGAAAAAGTACTGTGAAAGCATAAAAACTTTTCAATGGATAGGCATTTATATCCCTGACGTATGAAAAATTTATTTCCTGAAGGAGTTGTGGCCAATAAGGGTATGACTATTGTTTAGAAAAATAAAGAAACTTGTATAATTAAAGGCAAAATGCTGTCGGTAATGGCAGTTCAAGATTTTAAGAACCTATACATACTTTCATTATGTACAGTGGTACCTACAAACAGTGCACATGTCGCATGTGCAGAGAAGTAACTCTTTGAAGACTTGGACACGTAAACTTGAAATATCTTTGTGAAATGATTAAAATGGACTAGTTGTTTTGGTAAGACATAGATTACCATTTAAAACTGGAACAAAGTTTCATGTAAAATTTGCTGTAGGGGAGAGAATTTTTAGCGATCTTGTGGACCCATGTCTATCCCATCAGTACAGGGTGCAAAATATTTAGGACAATTATGGACGAGTTTTCCGGTTATAGAGTTGCATATTTTATTCGTCATAAATCTGATGTTTTTGAATGTTTTAAATGTTATAATGCAAAAAATTGCATATCGACAATGGCACAGAATATTGCAATTTTGATTTTAAACAATTTTTAGTTAAGGCAGGAATAGAGCTAGAAACCACAGCACCCTTACCCCTCAACAGAATGGGAAAGCTGAAAGGGAGTATCGAACAATTGATGGGAATGCACGATTAATGTTGTTAATGGCAAATTGTCCTAGATATCTATGGAATGCCGCTTGTGCGTGGATGACGAAGAAACAATGGAACGTGTTTTATGCCACTGTCCAGTAATAGAGAGAACCAGACAAGCAGTGTTTGGAAATTCTCAAATGGCACTTATACAGGGTGCTACAAATTCGAGTGCATGCATGGGGATCTCGAGAACCGTAAGAGATACGAAGTCGGTTAAATTAAGGCAAAGTTGCGCAATTTGATGCTCAACAAGATGCAGTTTTGAAATTTGAAAAATTCCGAATAGTTCCGGAGATATTCGTAAAAAACCGAAAAGCTGCTATTTTATTTTTATTTTTTCCTGACTTTATTTGAAGAGATAATATAAAATAAATTTAACATTATTATTGCCACTTTTTCCCCTTTATAAAATGGCAGTGTCAAATTTAAAATCTGACGTTTCGTGTCCGGGCCCCCATCATCAACTTCATTTTTTTAAATACGGACCTGGATTTTTTTTATATTGATAAGTGTGATACATCGTTGGTTTTGGGAAATAAAAGGCGTCTAAAAAATGAAATAAAAAATCCATGTCCGTATTTAAAAAAATTAAGTTGATGATGGGGGCCCGGACACGAAACGTCAGATTTAAAATTTGACACTGCCATTTTATAAAGGGGAATAAGTGGTAATAATAATGTAAAATTTTTTTATACTATCTCTTCATATAAAGTCAGGAAAAATAAAAATAAAATAGCTGCTTTTCGGTTTTTTACGAATATCTCCGGAACTATTCGGAATTTTTCAAATTTCAAAACTGCATCTTGTTGGGCATCAAATTGCGCAACTTTGCCTTAATTTAACCGACTTCGTATCTCTTACGGTTCCCGAGATCCCCATGCATGCACTCGAATTTGTAGCACCCTGTAGATCTGAAAACTATCCACCCCAGAATGCTAATCAATTTCATAAAAAGGATAGAGCCTCTGGTGGAAACCACATATGTAAGGCAGTGGAGGGCCCCATCTGGGCCCACTCACGGGTACGAAATACGAAAATCTATGGACCGAAGCAGTCAACACTACTCCAACTACACAAGCTCCTGATTCAACAGTGTCCGGAAGCTCGGATGAATTGTACGAAATACTATTTTCCTGGGCGCCCTTTTA
>MU183091.1:218186-230291 GCA_016904865.1 Pissodes strobi | reverse complement strand
TATACATATATATATATATATGTATATATCATAAGAAATAATACATACTTGAAAACTTTTCAGAGGTATCTTATCGTCAATTACTGCATTCTCCATGACATAACATTCCATGTCTAGGTCACCATTCTTTTTTTCACCTACCACGACTTTATAAAAGTGTGTAGGTACTGCCACGTGATTAGCTCCAATGACCTCATATTTCACATATATTTTTCCATCGGCCTCCTTGCTAAAGGAAATTTGAAGTTTGAAAATCAAAAAAGTAATATTATGATCTGAGAATAAATATTTCCAATTTTAACTATATACAGAATCTATCTATCTAATATTTATTTAAAGATGGTTTCTCTAGGAAGAAGAATGATCTAATTTAGTACAGTTAAACGATGGCTATTCGAGTGGTTATTTAAATTATCAGAACACTAAGGTGACTACCAGTAACTAAGTTACCAAGTTATAGGCTGACTCTACAACTGGTTTACTTACTGTGGCAAATATAAAGGTCCGGTACAGCAGTACACGTTAGGATAAGTCCTCGTCAACTTTCTCACGTATCTCTCCAACCTGTTCCAAGAGTCTCGATTAAAACCCTTCCCAACTTGTGGTGCCATATTTGAAAGACAGAAGGTTTCTTCCAAGTTTTTCTGACACGACTTGTGATTCCCCGCTGCGGCCAAGTGACCTCTATCATACCCTGAGCCTTTATAATCGGCATTATGGGACCTAAAAGAATTTAAATTTTTTTCATAGACAGTTTTGTTCAATTTCACATCAATCACATTCTATTATTTTTCTAATGTATACAGTCAAACTCCAATAAGTCGAACTTCGATAACCCGGATTTTTTATCTCATCGCCTCAAACCTGAAAAATATATTTATGTATTTTGCTCTCGATAAGTTGAGCTTCTCTACAATATGATTTTTTTTTGAAGGGGAACTTCGATAAGTCGATCTATTTCAAGATGGGAGAGAGTCGCATAGTTTAGAACCCATTTTATCAGTTTATATTAATTCTGTTAGAAGTGCGTTTTATAAGCATACATTAATTTCCGAATGTGGCGAGCCAATCAAAACGCTCCATCACCGATCGGGATCAGAGGCGTAACAACGAAGCCACGGACATGTGTCACTGTAGGACGTAATGCATGTGTGCGATAATTTTGTTGGACCCATTCTGGGCCCAACAAAATATCTGTACAGAAAAGAAGCAGCGAAGCATAAATCAAAAACAATGTGATAAAATTGAGCGAGTCTCCTAGTACTCGATGCACTGATCTGTAAACATATCCTATATCGACATCATCGACACTAAAATCTAATGCCACCTTAGGCCGCGTGACGCCTGATTATAGGCAACCATTTATTTGGAAATGGTTGCCTATATTCCGGCGTTAGAAAGAACACGTTTTACACTACCAGTTACAGACAGCCTGCAAAACACATTACCGCCACAGATGACGTGCATTGTTTAATGTTTACATTTGTAACGTTTGCATTAGAATGTCTACATTACACTTCACGCATAGCCCTCCGCTCGCTTCAGGGGCGCAACGAACAAAAACTAACCCAAGGCATGCCCAAAATCAAGAAAAAACTTTTTACAAAAATATAACCTCAAGGAAATTAAAAATAGGATTAAAACAAACCATAAAAATCAACGCGAGCGAAGCCGCGGGTAAAATCTAAAAGTGCCCTATGTCCTTTACTATACTCTTGAAAATATCTGTACAAAATTTCATGATGATCGGTTAAGTAGTTTACGCGTGGAAAATAGGATTAAAACTAACCGTAAAAATCAACCGGAGTGAAGCCGCGGGTAAAAGCGAAAAGAGTGTTCTATGTCCTTTACTATACCCTGGAAAATATCTGTACACAATTTAATGATGATCGGTTAAGTAGTTTACGCGTGGAAATGGGAATAACCCAAACTAACCGTAATAACAATGCGAATGAAGCTGCGGGTAAAAGCTAAAAGTGTCCTACTACTATACTCTAGAAAATGTCTGTACAAAATTTCATGATGATTGATTGAGTACTTTATGCGTGAAAGCCCAAGAAGCAAACAAACAAACATATTCGCATTTATAATAAACTAAAAAAAAAATACATCTCAAACATTTACAAATGACTATAATAGGTACGAGTAGAATCTCTTTCTCTACCTTTTGAATATGCAAAATCAGTAATAATACTGGCAATGTCTACTTTTCCAGCTTCCTCATTTTTTATGGATATAATTGCTAAAGCCGATAATCTTTTTTCAGCTATGCAAATGTTTCAAATATGTTTTTATTAACTTTAATTTGGAAAAAGACCGTTCAGCTGATGCAAACGAAACAGGAATGAAAAAAAAAAGGTTTCAAGCAGTCACAATTTCGCTAAAACTAGAAGACGAATAATTTTTTTTGACAACAATTCTATAAATAATCTAATCTAATAAATCAAAAATTGAGTTAAATTACTTAAATAATTTTAAAAACATTCTCTAAAAGAAAGCACTTGGGATGAAGGCTTGACTGATCTTGCAAATATCCTTGTCAGAAAGAGAAGGATCTCGCAAAACGTTTGGGAACAAAACGCAAAAATAAGAACAAACTTTGTAAGGGCCAGAACTTCGATTTTTAAATTGAGTTGCAATCTACAGTTTTAAAGAATAGATTTATTTTAAACCAATCCTCACTCACTTGAACTTGATAATGGTTAATATTTTTGGTCTGATATCCTTTTATTTTGGAATCCAGGAGTAGTGCCCCATTCCCCTGCTAAAGTACTACCTTCCGTTTTAATTAAATCAAAACCAGTTCTCCGTTGATTTATGGTTTCATGGGCTGTGGTACATCTTAGACGCAGCTTCGAAATATTTCTCTATTTTTGTAAGTGGTAAGCTGATTCGCACAGGGTTTTGTATTATGCTAAATGCCGCTATTGGAAATAAATCCTAACTAATATTATAAATGCGAATGTGAGTTTGTTTGTTTGTTACGCTTTCACGCGTAAACTGCTCAACCGATCATCATGAAATTTTGTACAGATATTTTCAAGAGTATAGTAAAGCAAATAGGGCACTTTTAGCTTTTACCCGCGGCTTCGTTCGCGTAAATTTTTACGGTTAGTTTTAATCCTATTTTCTACGCGTAAACTACTCAACCGATCATCATGAAGTTTTTTACAGATATTTTCAAGAGTAAAGGACATAGGACAGCTTTTACTCGCGGCTTCGCTAACGTTGATGTACTTCAATAACTGCCAAAGATAATTAAACAGTAAGATATCATGAAATTTCGTACAGATATTTTCAAAAGTATAGTAAATATATACATAGAACACTTTTAGCTTTTACCCGCGGATTCGCTCGCGTTGGGTTTTACGGTTAGTTTTAATCCGATTTACCACGAGTAAACTACTCAACAGATCATAATAAAATTTTGTACAGATATTTTCAAGAGTATAGTAAAGGACATAGGACACTTTTAGTCTTTACCCGCGACTTCACTAGAGTTGATTTTTGCGGCTAGTTTTAATCCAATTTTCCACGCGTAAACTACTGAACCGATCATCCTGAAATTTTTTACAGATATTTTCAAGCGAGTAAAGGACACAGGACAGTTTCTACACCCGCGGCTTCGCTCGCGCTGATGTACTTAAATAACTGTCAAAGATCATTAAAAAGTAAGATATGAAATTTTATACAGATATTTTCAAGAGTATAGTAAAGGACATAGGACATTTTAGCTTTTACCCGTGGCTCCACTCGCGTTGATTTTTACGGTTAGTTTTAATTCTTTTTTCCAAGCGTAAACTACTCAACCGAACATGAAATTTTTTACAAATATTTTCAAGAATATAGTAAAGGACACAGGACAGTTTTCACCCGCGGCTTCGCTCGCGTTGATGTACCTAAGGTAAAAGCCCCAATGGTTGACACGTTAAGATTACAAGTGCCACATTTCTGCCTCTAACATAATCCACTCTAATTCAATTGCCAAAATATCAAACACGATTGTAGTTTGGGATTTTAAGAATTAGTGAAAATAACAAAAAGGACCAATTTAACTTTGTTTTTCTTTAAATTAAACTTTTTCTAGTTGTCTAAAAAAGTGCCAATGGTTGACGGGCAAATATTGAAATGTACCCAATGAATGACATTTGATTTAACCAATGCTTGACATTTGATGAACCATCTAATACCTTTCACGTTTAGATGTTTTTTTGTATTAATTTTTTCAGTTTTTAAGGTTTTAGCATTTTAGGTTTATCAAATAAATTGTATTTAATTTAATGCATATCTTTATTTTTAAGATTTTATTTCGGCATTCTTTAGGATCAATGGTTGACATGTTACGTCCCAAAAGCTGACATGACAGAAATTATCTCAATAATACGACAGAACTTCGACAGGTTACTTTTATTTCAAAAATTTATACGAACATACAATAAAAAAACGTAAAGTAACTTTCTGCAAACAAAATCAGCCATCAGTGTCAACAATTTTTTTAAATTCATATCTTATGCGAGTGCCAGCTGCGTGCAAGGTCGGAAACTCAAGGATCTCGATAACTTGACTTAATTTGATCATTGAAACATCAGTTTCATTGAGTACAAATGTGCTAATTCCACGAGAAGCAGAAAGAACTTTCTTCATACCCATAACTTCAGCCTCGTCATTTGGCAAAATCGCTTCTATGACGCAAACATATTTGTGTTGCTTTTTATTACCGGAGAACAAAACAACAACAAAGTCGCCTTCGTTTAAACCAGGGAGATTTGTTCGATTTCGGATTGTGGAGAGAGGAAGTTCGTCTTCAGACTCAGTTTTGAATAAATGACTCTCAGAATCATCTTTTCGGGGGTCCTTTCTAACATTGAAACTAATGTCATCTAGACTGTCACCAGATTCCACCCAAGTGTCACAAGATTCCGTATCTGATGATCCTCCTTTCTTGTCACTTGTGATTGCTTTTTTCTTTGATTTTTCACGTTTTTTTTGTTGGACCCATTCAAGCCATTTTGGCTTTAATTTCGTCTTGAATTTCTTTTTTCTTTCTTCCAACCTTTTTTTCTTCATTTCTTCTTGTTCTTTTTTTAATATTTCTTTCTTCTCGTAGTATTGTTGCCAGGTTTTAGATGTCACAACGGATGGTATTTTCTCCCTTTTCTTTCTTTTGTTCAGGTTTTGTTTGGGTTGAGGCCAGAATAATGCTCGTTTAAACGGGGAGGGTACAAATTGATCTTTGTTTAAAACATTTAATTGGGAGTCCATCATTTCAGCTGGTGTTTTATTCGTATCAACTTCTCCACCTTTTGCAGCAGGATCAGGCGTCTTCTCTCCTATGGAGAAATAACTTTTTTATAATACCTCTCTGAAAACTATCATTTTCGACGTCTCTGTAGAGCAAAGAAAGTAAGTCTTTTCGGTCTGGGCACGGGAAAAATTTTCCCGGTCCCTAATTAGGGAGCGGGAAAAGTTTTCCCGATCCCTGATTTTAAGTGCTAAATTTGCAGTTATTTAGACACAGAATATGTATAAAATATAATAAATTGGGTTAAAATTATACAGCGATGCAGTCTATAAGATTAATCTAGTACATTTTAACGTCAATAGTCTAATTTTAAGTAAAATTATTTCATTTATTCTGACATTACTTGTCACATTGTCACATTGTTACTTACTGTACAAATACTTCATAAATAACTGTCTTGCTTGTCTTGCAAGTTTGACGTTTGCTTTCATTTGAATACAAAATGTATTATGACATGATTTTGGATAAGTAACATTATAATAATTTTATGTTTACGTCTTGATTTCAGAGAGGTATTATGAAAAATATCGTTCATTACACGTCCAGAAACAGCTTTTCCTGTGCTTGCACGACTTCCGGTGTTCGGCTACGCCTCACACCAGAAACTGTCGTGCGCGCACCGGAAAAGCCTAGTTTCCGGACTGGTAATGAAATATACTATTTCCTTCAGCTACACACCCCTGAGCTTCCTTGGCGTTGTCATTAGTTTCGTCGCGTTGATTCCCGTCGTCAATCACATTAGCATAATTTTGACCATTATTATTACTTTCAGTGCTATTTGCTTCGTTATTTCCGTTTTGTCTTACATTTCGTTCTTCTAATTTATCTTTCAATTTTCTATATTGCTTATCGATATTTCTATAGAAATTGAAAAATGAAAGATCGTTGGGGTTGCCATCCCATTGGTCACTCTCTCTGAATTGAACTAGCTTTTCATGTTCTATATATTTATCTAAAAAGCGTCTGCCACTTTCTCCACTCCTTTAAAGTTTGTTGATCCACGACATGCTGATTTATGGACATGGACTCAGTAATGGGACATTGGACAACATCCGGATTCCACGGTGCCAAACCGCACTTGCGGAAACCATTTTGTAAGACAGAAGGCACTATTCTTTCGTCGATAGCTTTTTTAAGCAGTTGACAAAAATCAGATTTTCCATATGTTCTAGACGCCACTGATAAATATTTCGTCTCCATCCTGCTTTAAGTGTTCTAAATAGAGCCACGTCCATAGGCTGGATCAAATGTGTAGCATTTGGGAATAAAGCGATCAGGATAATTCTTTTTTCGTCACAGAACTTGCAGGTATGTAGGGTTAAGTGAGAGAAGAGACATGGCCGTCAATAAATAAAATAATCGGTAGTGGTATATGATTCTCTTCTAGCCATGGAAAAAATACGTTCGTTATGTATTCGTAGAAGGTCTCGCCAGTCATCCATCCAGACTCCAACCTTCCGATGCCCCAGTCCTTGGGAATACTTAGAGCAATTTCTCGAGGAATTCTTTCAAAACGGAACACAACCATTGGCGGGGCAAGAATTCCAGCTGCACTGCCTGTCACTAAAACGGTAATGGACTCATTTTCGTCGCTGTTGATCACTTGGTACACATTTTTTTCTCCTTTTTTGGATAAAACCTTTTCTCCTTTCGGATTCAAAAAGAATGCGGCCTCGTCCGCATTAAATACTCTTTCAGGGTGCGTTAAAATGTGATCCAGCTGATGATCTTTCAAATACTCATGTATTTCCGAGGCCCAACCCTGTATTTTAGCGTTTGTTACACTGGATCTTGTAATTGTTAAGTTTTGTGGAATCCTGGCGCTAATATCTGGATTTCTTTTTAAAAAACTGTTACACCAACTTTTGCCTGGCCTATTGTCTGTAAACGGATTAGGTCTCTTCAACTCTACCATCAGATGTCTTACGCTATCGAGAAGCTGATCTTTTCCTATGGGAAATCCAGCCTTTGCCATATTAGTTATCCAAGAAACTAAAACGCCGTCTTCCTCTTTAGTGAGATACGATTGACGCCCCATTTGTCGATGCCGAGGTGTCTTTTTCTTAACTTTATAAAGGAGAGTTATTCTTGCAATCTGGTATTTTTTGGCTACAGTAGCACATGGCATTCCGTTTTCAACTTCTAGAATTGCTGATTCCATGTCATCTTCGGAATAGTTTAAAATACGTCGTTTTTCTGGCGGCATGATGTCATGAACTTTTTACACCTGAAAAAGATCCAAAGGTTGACACATTTTTACCCAATAGTTGACAGGGTGTCACCTATTGGACCTAAAAAATTATACCGTAAAACTCATGTTCACATGATTGTCAATAAACGAAAACATAAATACACCAATAAAATATGCAAAATGAAATAACGATGCCTGGACCAACGCTTGACACCACTGTCAAGCATTGGATACACGTTAATATTTTGATGTAATAGTTGACACCCCAGCTAAATAATTCTAAATGAAACAGCTTTTCTAGTATTTGAGGTTTGGCGAAGTCTAAATACATTTTTAAATTGGTCAATACAAACACAATTTATCTACGACAAAAAATTCACTAATTATGTTGACTAATATAAACTTACCTTCTTTACGCTTTAGGTTAGAAAATACCACGTAAATTTCACACAACAGCACACCTTCCAAACAACGTCTTTCACGGTTAAAAACAATGGCGTATTAGTATGTAGAGCTAAACGTGGGTAGATGGCGCAACTAGTAAGTATCATTAGGTAGTTTATATTTCGCGGGATTGTTTCAAAACCTAATAAACGGTTACTTTGATGTACAGTGTCAACCATTAGGTGAGTGTCAACAATTGGGGTTTTTACCTTAAATAACTGTCAAAATCATTAAAAAGTAAGATATCATGAAATTGTTTTCAAATATTTTCAAGAGTATAGTAAAGGAGATAGGACAGTTTCTACCCGCGCCTCCGCTCGCGTTGATGTACTTAAATAACTGCTAAAAATCATTAAAAAGTAAGAAATCATGAAATTTAGTACATATATTTTCAAGAGTATAGTAAAGGACATAGGACACGTACATTTTGCTCGCGGCTTCGCTCGCGTTGATTTTTACGGTTAGTTTTAATTCTCTTTTGTAAACTACTCAACCGATCATTATGAAATTTTGTACAGATATTTTCAAGAGTATAGTAAAGGACATAGGATACTTTTAGTCTTTACCCGCGACTTCGCTCGCGTTAATTTTACGGTTAGTACTCAACCCATCATTTTGACAATTATACCCTTTGTAGGGATATGCACATACAAAATCGATTGACAGGCTGTCGCCTCTATTCGCGCCCACCTACCGCATATTTTTCAAAGTTCTCTTTTCGTGATTTTGGGTATTGCCTTGAGTTAGTTTTGTCTGGTTGCGCCCCCGGAGCGAGCGGAGAGCCACGCGTGATGTGAAATATTAACAGAACAACACCGGACTGCTGTCAAATGCGCAGGCCCGAATGTCGAAAATTTGCGGTAGGTAGACGCGAGTGTCGCCTCTCCTTTTAAGTGTGTGTCAGAATTATTGACGTATTTTCAAATATTGAAATACCATCATGGCCCATGCTTGTCCTATTTGGCGCGCTTTACGAATTATCGTATATAACTAAATAATACAAATGGATATCCTATCAATTAAGAACTAACTAAAACTAACTCAAGGCATTTTTTTAACAATCGCGTTTTCAGACTGAACTCAACATTTGCCTCTACATAGCAGCTTACACAAATTGTCTATACGCTTCCGCGTGATTACAGCGACTCAAGTGGCGGTTCAAAAACTAGCCAATTGAATTGAATATCTTACTGTTGCTTCCCGACCAGATTTAAGTACAAACACTACCTGTGAATTGAGAATCGTCGTTAGAAAAGATATAAAGTCCGATTGTTGTAACGTTTTTTTCTTGATTTTGAGCATGCTTCGGTTAGTTTCGTTTGGTTGGTATCCGCGGCTATCCGTAAATCAGGCCTTCGGCACTATGCTATATGAGCCGCTTCTGATTGGTGGGCTAACGTCACTTTCACTTGATCTACAGTCAAGTGAAGTTATTCCGACAGGTCTAGTAGTGCAGTGGTAAGGTTCTGTGATTGTGATATGGACGGCCCTCGTTGGCTTCCCGTCGATGTCAAGGCTTTTTTGTTTTGGTTTTTTTTAGGTTATGTTTGTTTCGTTTTGTAAAACGTTAGTTTGAGTTAGGTTCGTTCGGTTGCGCCCCGAAGCGAGTGAAGCGAGCGGAGCGCCATGCCTGAAGAGTTAACAGTAGCTACTCTGAAGTGACGTTAACCTACCAATCAGAAGCTCCTAATATATCATAGTGCCGTAGGATTGTAAAGGATATTATAACGCGGCCCGGCACATTAGGAAAATAATGTATACATCCTCGTTTTATAGATTATACACATATATACATACAATGCCGTCAAAACGTGCCATAAAAACTTTACGTATTCGTGGAAAATATAATAGTATATTATGATATAAGTGTATAAGAGAGCCTTTAAAGCAGGCGCGACATATTTCAAAACACGACGCGCAGCGGAGTGTTTTCTAAGTCGCAAGGGCTTTAAAGTCTTCTTATACACGTATATCATACGCTATTTTTTATTACCAATGCATCATAATCTCAAAAATGTTCTAAATATTAAACTTAAGGGATATATTGACGAATATATTAATCTGTCACATTTGACATGATCAAATGTTTCTATAGCAACCTTTAAAAAAGTAGGCGCATCATAAACACCATTTTAAGCACGCTGCAGCGTGCGATAATCGTTGATTATGATGCATGCGTAATAAAAAATATTTAAAGATGTGAAGGCAGGTGTGCAAAAGGGAAATAACAGCAAAATATAACTTTTCGCCGAAAAAACTTTCCACAATCTTAAAGATATTGGAACCCAAAAAAACTGTTGAATCAAGGCTGTCTGTCAAAACAAACACCATTTAAAATAAGCAACTTATGAGAATACAGACGAAGCCATTCTCATTTGATTCAAAACTTGCCAGTTTTGAGTACCATAAATAAGAAAAAAGATTTGGAATTTGCCACTTCTTTGGGAGAAACTAATTTTAAATCAAGGACAGGATTGCTGGACAAATAAAGAAAAAAGACTATACATTTGTACTTAATTTTTAGAGTCGAGTTTTTTATTTAACTGTAACCTGGATTTCAGATTTGGAGTTTACCGAGAAATGGTCAGTGGTAAAAATGCAATTGTAGATGAGGATGTTGTTGACAACTGAAAGCACAACATTTTACCCAGTTTATTAGAAAAATATGAACTAAAAGATGTATTTAATGCAGATGAAAGTGGTCTTTTTCAGATGCCTTCTTGATAAAACCTTGACATTAAGAAGGGAAAGTGTCATGGAAAGAAACTTAACAAGAATAAGGTGACACTGTTATTAGCGTCAAATATCAATGGGTTCGAAACATTAAAAATTGTAATGGTCGGAAGAAACAAAAATCCATACCATTTTAAAGCCGTAAAATGGTTGCCAGTTGATTATCAAGTTGATTATGTATCCAATTTAAAAGCTTGGATGAGCTACTTATTTGAAAATTGAATAATGAAGTTACACAAAAAGTTTAGAATTGAAAAAAGGAAGATTGTTTTAATAATTGATAATTGTACTGCCCATCTCTCAGATATAAAGATCAAACTTAAGTCAAAAAAACTTAAGTTGTTCCAACCAATGTCTAAATTACAGCCCTTAGATCAAGGAATCATTGACTTGAAGTGCAATTAAAAAGTTGTATTTTAACAAAAACACTTAATGCCTTTCATGAATATTGTCAGGTGTCAAAACTAAGTTTGCTAGATTATAGGAAGAAAGTAGAAAAGGCCTGAAACTACGATGTAAAAGTTTAGATCATAGAAATTTCTTTTAAGATGGTTGCGTCGGTCAATTTCTTGCTTGGGAAGATAAAATCTTAATCCTTTAGGTCCTGGTCCTTCTTTTGGATTTCACAAATTCATGGATGTTGATTATGATCAGTACATTCGAATTTCCCACAGACAAAACTAGTTCGGAAAAACATCTGTGGCAGGTGGAACTTATTTCTGAAGAAATTGGATAAACATTCTTGATTACAATGATTCGAAGTCTCATTAAGTCAAATTTATTTCTGGACAATTGCCACTTTGAGTTATTGAAGTTCGAATGTAATTACTTTTAAACCTAGATACTTATGTATTGACCTAATACTGATTAGAATAACTGCAATATCACATACTAAGAACTTATTCCATAATTACCTACCTAAAATAAGGGTGAACATATGAATCTTCTGTGAAATTACATTTTGATCTATCAACTTTATCATTTTTCCTAACAGATTCTTCTGTTATATGTTCAATTACCCAATGTGCTATCCTATTTCTTCTATCATAACTTAATACAAAGTCTTGAAATGTAAGCACATTGTCCAATCCTGGATATCCAAATTTCATAATTTGACCAATTCTTTTAGCATTTGGATGAAATACTCCATTGTCTTGCTGCTGGAGTGAACGATCATCTTCAGGGTTAGCTACTGGAGAGGCTGCTTCAATAGAGCCAAATTTTTTTGGAAACACCTTATTTGTGAAAGATTGTAACTTGTCTGCAAATGAAGTTTTAACAATGGCAGGATCAGTGGTAGATCCAAATGTATGTCCTGCTCCATATATCGGCAATGCTGGCTGAGAAGGTATGTTTATTCTAAAGAATACAAATATATTGATAGTGCATTAGTTCATGTCAAATATCAGGGAATCAGGCAAGATGTGCATTTTTT
>MU183091.1:204548-216717 GCA_016904865.1 Pissodes strobi | reverse complement strand
TTTAGCACAATTTTGCACCTAGGAACAACACTGTATCTAAGTATTACCCTTATAGCGTTTTCGATTGGCAAAAATAGTTTTGCACTGAAAAGGCCTGTTCATTTGGCCTTTAGCCTTACTCAACCTGGTCGGAAAATCAAGGAAATCAGCTTGGAGCAGAACACGAAAAACCATAACTGCACTCCAAGCAGATATTTCCTGCTCGGACGACTTCCTAGCTTGCTACCCCAAATGAACGCGTTTTTTTGTTAAGACAGCACGTGGATACGAAATTTTATATATAGGGATATTTTTCCCACAAAAAAAACACGATGGCCTTCAGCCTTTTAAAATTTAAAAAGTGGGGTTATATTATTATTTTATATTCCGCGGTTTTTGTTGATTATCTGTCATCTTTCTGCTTTGCTCTAACTGCTCCACCTCCAGAGCATGATCTAACTGATCTCGAGCACAGTGCTCCATCCCAAGCGAACAAAAAATATCAGTTGCTCGAGCCAAATGAACATCAATCACCTGCTCCAAGCCGCTTAGAGTAGTGAGAGCAGACCAAATGAACAGGCCTAAAGTGAACTCATGCAAACCAAGTTCAGTCGAAAATTTGCTCTAGTGCAATCCTAATCGAATACGAATTTCATTGACAGGTCGACCTGAAAGGCGGGGAAATGTAACCCAATTCCAAATATTTCTCTTTTTTGGCTGTTTTATTCTTATAATCTTTATGTAAGTGAACTAAGTAACTAACCTCCTTGTCTGTAAATTTATAAATGACGTCCTGGATAAAATTTTTTATTATTTATTTTCATGTGTTATTTCACTTAATGCAGCCTCAATTTCTTCCTCATCACTATCGCTCGATGACGATAACAAATTCAAAACTACTTGAATCCCTCTGCTATTTACTCTTTTGGCCATTTTTAAGTAGTTTGTTTT
This sequence comes from Pissodes strobi, assembly GCA_016904865.1. Classification (NCBI taxonomy): domain Eukaryota; kingdom Metazoa; phylum Arthropoda; class Insecta; order Coleoptera; family Curculionidae; genus Pissodes; species Pissodes strobi. The sequence continues at coordinate 215,787 of MU183091.1, read as the reverse complement.
GCACCAATTTCGACACGAGCTCCCAGACATCGGGCTGAAGAACATGCACTGAGTGCAAAACTGAATGACCTGGTTTCTCAATCGAACATACAAAATCGCACGAGTTCTACCAATCGAACATAAATATTGCACCAGTGTTGCACTAGTTTTACCAATCGAAAACGCTATTAGATTCCTTGTCTGAAGAGAAAACAACTAAAAGGAGAGGCGACAATAAGCGTCGGCACCTTTCATGTTAGTGTACCCATTTTTCGTGATCTCGACTCTTCTCTTTTAGTTGTTTTCTCCCTAGATCATACTATACTAACTATGATCTAGGGTTCTCTCTCTGGTATTATGACTGTTGCCTGTTGTCACAAGCGTCTGGCGATCCGGCGGAATTTTCGATGCCGCATGCGTAATGGCGAAACGAAAAATAGGTATTATTATGGCTTTACATGGCCCTCCGCTCGCTTCGCTCGCTACGGGGGCTCAATCATCAAAAACTAACCAAGTGCTAACCAAAACTAACCCAAGCTAACCAAAAATTAAAAAAGGTACATTAATAAAAAACAAACATAACCTCAAAAAAGGTAAAACAAAACATCTGTTGCGATCTACGGGAAATCGAACACGCAGCGCAAGAATGACAGGTAACTCTATCATGCATTGGTAAACGAGTAAGCATTTTTAAAATTTTCTCAATCAATCAATCAATCAAATAAGGCTTTGTTATCATAAATTTCAAGAAATTCATTGACAAAGCTGGAAAAAAAGGTCATCAGTTTGGTAAATACTTAAAATAGTCATACACTAAAGGTTATAATACAGTCATAAAACTTAACATGTCAATAAAACAAAAAAACTGGTTAAAAATAAATTAAGAGTTAAAAATATAGTTAAAATCAATCACAACAGACAGAATTAAAAGTCTTCCACACAGACCCAATTACAAACGTTAAAAGCAGGTAGGTACACAACAGAAACAAAATATTTAAAACCAATTTAAAACAATAAAATAAGACAAATCAATTAAAATTATGCCCGTAGTACATCTCAACAGAATAACATGCAAGTGACACCAGAAGGCCTCCGACCCCCTTCCTAAATTTCGCATAACTGTTCAGGCTTCTCAATTCCAATGGCAAATGATTAAACATTTTCTTGGAATTATAAAATATAGAGTTTTTAGTCAGAGAAGAAGAAGGAATGGGTAAAGATACAAAGTGTGAGCTTCTAGCATTAACAGCATGTAACGGCTGAGAGGGATTGAAAATGTTGTTTTTGTATTTTCGAAACATTATACATGCAGATTCTAGTATAAAAAGAGATGCCAACAGTGACGTAGCAAGGAAGTCGCGGGCCCGTGTTCAGATTTTTCTGAAATATCCTCAGGGTATTTGTCCTGAAGCATCTCTGCTTCCTGTCGCAATTCTGCCTCGGAATAGTTAACATTTTAAAGTTGTTTACCACTTCCTGTAAGCCGGCAAATAGTAATGTTTAATAGAGTTAAAACCACAAGGAAATTGATATAGTTTATATTTCGTGGGTCACAGGTTTTTAAATATTTTAGGAACCACTTTATATCTGTTTACTGCTGATCCCTTGCGGGCTCCTACAGGCCGGGGCCCGTATTCCATCGAACACGTTTGAACACTGGTAACTACGTCACTGGATGCCAAGGTCAAGATACCGTCCGAAATAAAATGAGGCCTACAGTATTCATTACGATTCAGAGCACAGAGGCATCTCAAGGCTCTTTTCTGAATAACAAAGACCCGTTGAAACAGACCTAGTGAGCAGCAACACCAGAATGCAATACCGTATCTCAGGTGGCTCTCAACAACAGAAAAATACACAGCCCTGGCAACAGACTTGTTCAAATGACATTTCACAGTCCAAACGGCATAGCAACCCGCTGACAATTTGCCACACAGTTCTAAGATGTGAGAGTCATATTTTAATTTAGCATCCAAATGCAATCCTAGAGACTTATTGGAACTGCTACTCCTTATTAATTGACCATCCAGTGATATTTCTCCCAGATCCCCCTTAAAATTTATAATACTGGTCTTTTTGATATTGAAGCTCAATCTATTGGCACTGCACCAGTTCTTTATCTCCTCCAAGTCCGCCCTTACAAGGTTTTCAAGTTGTGCTGGATCCTGGTGATGCCAGAGAACTGTAGTATCATCAGCAAAGGAGGAACAGCGACCATAAGAGATCGTGCCAGGTAGATCATTAACATATATAAGGAACAACAGAGGTCCCAAGACAGAACCCTGTGGCACTCCAGCAGACAAAGAACCCACCGCTGATTGCTCCCCACGAAAATGAACCACCTGGCGTCGCGTCGCCCTGATAGAAAAGACTCAAGCCAGTCGAGAACCGGGCCTCTAAACAAAGTTTACCCAGCAATATCTCATGATCAACACAGTCAAACGCTCATCTAATATCACAAAAAACGGCAGAAGCCACTTTACCATTGTTCAAGCTGAGGTATAAATGCTCTATGAGATGGAAAATTGCATCATCTGTATTTTTAGAATTCTGAAACCCAAATTGGGAATTAGAAAGAATTTGGTGCTGTTCCAGAAACTTCAACATTCTCTCCTTGACCAATTTTTCTATGCTTTTACTAAGGATGGGTAGTAAAGATAGTAGAGATTAGACGGACATTGTTTTTCGCCTGTCTTAAAGATTGGTATAACAGTGGCCATTTTTAGGAAGCACGGAAAGACGCCGGACCGTATAGACAAGTTCATCGCTTCAACAAGTGCTTGAATAGCTACAGGTGGTAAACATAGAAAAATCCGTATTGACATTTTATCATGTCCAGTGGTGTGCTTGTTCTTTATTCTTCCACAAACTCAGAGAAATTCCTCAGGTACAATTAGTGTAAAAAAGAACGATTGTGGGATATTAAATTGATGTAAATATTGTGAAGCTCAGGACTTGTCAGTAACAGTTTGTTGTGAGAGATTTTACGCTATAGAGCAATAATAACTATTCGGCAGATATATTATCTACTACTACCTTATCCTTTGAACTACGGCCACGCAGATCGTTAACAATATTCCATATCTCCTTTTGTTTGTTTGAAGCTTTGACAAGTCGACAATCATAATGCAGGCGTTTAGAAAGTTTGATGGTTTTACGGTATATATTTCTATATGTTTTATAATAAGTCATACAAAAAGTATTATGGAAAAAATATTTCCTCAGTGTGTGAAGTGATCTCATGTTTCGGCCTGACACTTTTAGTCCCTTGCTAATCCAGGGTGCTTGAGGCTTGTGCTTTAGAGTGCGAATGGGAAATGATTTGTTAAAAATATTAGTTATTTGACCGTATATTGATTCCAAAGGCATTTCAGTATGTAAGTTGTCATTCCAGGAATGATCAGAACATAACTGATGGAATTTGGTATAATTCTTCCTTCCAAACATATGACCAACTCTTTTAATAGATTTAGCCTTAGGCTTTTCAGAGCAGAAGTGAAAATAAACTGCGTGATGGTTAGATAGTCATAGCATGCTTAACACTGCAGTAAATTGTGTTTAAGTGAAAATTTGAACAGACATAGTCGATTGTGGTCTGTGTCTGCGCAGTTGTGCGGGAAAAGACTTCTACATGCATGACAAGACCAAAGGAAGATAACAAATGATTTAGAGATTGGGTATTTGGATGAGACTGATCACAAAAGTCCAAATTAAAGTCACCTGCTAGAATTAAGGAAGACTTAGATGGCAAACTATGGACCACCATCTCCAGCCCATAAAGAAAGTTTCCAATATTAGAACTAGGGGAACGATAAATACAAATCACATAAACATCAATAGCAGAAGAATAGATAATACAGAATTCAAAATACTTTTCCACCTGTAAGAAGTCAAATTTAGTTAATTCCACAAAATTTAAATGTTGCACAAAATCATTTTTGATCAGAATCATACAGCCTCCATGTTTAAAAGTTTGCCGGCAGAAAATTGCGGCTATGCTATAATTATTTATACAAATGGGTTTTCCCTGTGTTAGCCAATGCTCAGTTAATAAAATTATGTGAGGATAGTCAAGACTTTCTAAAAAAATATCCAATTCGTCAACCTTCGATCTTACAGACTCAATATTAAGAAGTAACAAGCTTACAATATTGTCTTCGGAATCTCTAAAAAATGACCTGAGTTAATTAATTCATCATGTAAACTGATATTGGTTTTAGGTTCAAGAGCCCTTTTGGCGTCATATATATCACTTTTATTACACGCTATTATAGAGTTCTTTATAAAATTGGCCGTTAAGTAAAGACCTGCATTATTTAAATAGACTCAATTTTTAAAATAATGATCATCAGCCTGATGTGTTTAACTATTTTGTATCTCTGCCTACTACACCATCGAGGCGTTGAAGTTTTGTTATAGCGTAGAGACATGGATAATTCCGCTATTTCGTTCTTGTTTCGCCATTGCGCATGTGGTAATCGAAAATTACGCCTGATCTCCAGACGCTTGTCCTGTTATCTTTTTTATTTTCTACACAATTTGGCTTCTGCCAGAATGTAGGCAAAGTGCCAGTTGACTCGCACAATTTTTCATATAATTTTATTCCCTCGACAAACATAAAATCCAAATTTATTTTATAAATATTATAAACAGAGATCAGACTGTAAAAACATAAGCTTGGCAACACGGCTTATTTAAGATGAACTGATGAGCATATCATATTTTATCCCCAGAATCGTAGACTCTAATTATTAGAGTTTACGATTCTTGATTTTATCCATAGACTTGACAACCGCATCAGATGTCAGAGGAGAGGATAGTTCACAAGATGCATTCCGTTTACTATTGGTCGAATCAATTGGGCGGAACTTAGTTTAATATTTTGGAACATGATACATACATAAATGTCTAATATTTAACTGCACGCATGACCCTCCGCTCGCTACGGGGGCGCAACAAACGAAAATCAACCAAAACTTACCCAAGGAGTGCCTAAATGCAGGAAAAAAAACGTTTTATAAATATAACGCTACAAAATATATATATAAAAAAAAAACACGCGTTGTCACTGCCGGGAATTGAACCCGGGGCGCCGTATTACAAGCACAATAACCACTAGGCTTGCTGAGAACAAGCCACTTATTAGACAATCTAAAATAGTAAACAAATGCTCTAAGTCTCGCCCAATTGTTTCGACCAAGAGTAAACGGAATGCGTCTTGTGAACTATCCGCTAGTAGACGTTTCCCGTACCATATCAGAGAGCTTCAGAGTTGCGTGCGCATTACATTGTTGACAAACACCATATCTTTAGGGTCTAGCCAATTGCTGTCAACTGATCTCGTAGCTCAGTGGTTGGATGCTGTGTGTGAGATACGGTGGCCCGTTTTTTTTTATTTTTAATGTTATGTGTAAAAAGTTTTTTTTCTTCATTTTGGGCAAGCCTTGGGTTAGTTTTAGTTAGTTTCTGTTGGTTGCGCCGCCGTAGCGAGCGAAGCGGCGAAGGGCCATGCGTGAAGTGGAATATTAGACATTTTTTAAACAAGTCTGAAGCCCTCTGATGTGGTACGGGCAACGATAAGTACTATACTCCCCTGATGTCAGCCGATAGGTCGGTACTGCTATGGATCATTGAAATGCTTATAGCGTAATCCATTTACTGATTTTCTTTGGAGGCAGATACACTTTTAAGGGTTCTAAGTTTTAACAATAGCAGAAAATAATAAATATATGTATATTCGTTAATATCCAAATGAAAATTGCAACAATCTATAGCTTAAATGATTCTTCGGCATCATAATAACAAATGATTGTTAAAAATAGTATATTATGCCACAGCTGCCTCACAAGTCCCAGTCGCGAAGTGACAAGTGACAACGCCACGTTGGTGTGGAATGAAGATATACCTACGCGGCAGCAACGCGTGAAATAGCTCTGCGCAGCGGACGTTTTTTTTATTTGTTTTTTAGAACGTTTTAAGTGTTTTTTTTACGCTGTTGCGACTATTTATATTGTAAAGTGTATAAATCCTTAAGTAACAAATAAGTAGGTAGTTTTGTTTTGGCCCAGAAAAAACAAATTAATTAACAAATAATATTCTGGGTTAGTTTGGCTTATGTAGAGTAGAAACAAGGCTTAAAAATGTGCTTTCGATCTGTGTTTCTTTAAAACTGAAAATGGTACCTATCTACCGAAGTATAATATTATACAAACTAAAAATTAATACATACCTTTTTTTCTAAGTTGTCTAATTTTCTTTTCTTGTTTTTAGATAAGGATATTTCATCAGCAAATTGTTTATTTTTTTTCTTAACATAATTATTAAGCAAAACATTTAAAAATATTGAACTAACCATTTTAAGAAGCTTTTTATACTCCCTACTACAAACGCATACCGAAAAAAAATGTGACGGAGCAGCTGTTAAATTTAGTCTCACGTTAGTGGGATTTTTTTCTGGTCACATCAGGTAAAAGAAAAATATCGTCACGAATAATAACAGTTGGGACAAAATGTTTAGCACAAGCTACAGAATATTTAGTGGGCGACCAATCAGCTCTTGGAATGGCATTTAGCCACTGAATTTTTAGGTTTTCATCTTTTGGGAAGTAAAAAAATTGATTCACTGTCTTTCCCTATTTTTAAAGCACTAGGATAATTCGAATTGCACCTAGGGATAATACAGCATGGACTTGGCATGTTGATATATAAATAAACAGAAGCAAAATGTAAAAAATTGGGTACCGATTTATGGCATTTCTAAACTTATGCAACTACATGTATTTTTCACTAATTTAAATCTAGTTCACTTACTTATACCTACAAATCGGCTATAAGCTAAAATAAACAACACTATCAATAAATGAGCACAGAATGTTCACATTAGTTCACCAGCGAGAGCTAAAAAATACGAAAAACCTTAAAAATATTTTTTGCCGCCATTAGAGTAAGGTAAACGACCGCGGCCGGCTTCACTTGATTTATCACCTTTTTTACTGATATTACGAAGAATTTGCAACAAAAATAGTACTAACACTCCGTAGAGGTTCTTGGCGATCACTTCACACAATTTTTTTTGTAAAATATCATCGAAAATCCGGTAAAAAATTGAAATTTAATTAGGGGAACCGAAAATAAACAACCTATTCCCCTTAAGTTTACATGCTAGACGTGCCAAGTGTCACGTAACTATCGTACCTTAATCCAGCGTTGCCATTGTTTGTACTTCGCGGCTGGGACTTGGAGGTGGCTGTGATTATGCAATGAACATTGGCTATTAAAACACGCGCATGAAGGGTAACGAATATAGGGTCTTAATAATATCCATTAAATGTGAGTTGCATACACTATATTTTCTACCACCAGTCATAATAATGAATAATAATCTTTAATTTTTAAAATTTACATAGTAAATTTTCTACGAACTGTCAAAACTGGTAAATTTTGAATCTGTCATGATCATGGCTGTCTTTGATATTCACCGAATATCACTGTGATATTGAATTTTGATTGGTTAAAACCCAGTTTAGTAATGTAACGTCAGTATCATAATGTTCTTCATTACGATACTGGTAGTAAATGTCTAATAAATAATCAATTAACGGTTGAAGTATTGGAGTAGAAAAAAAACCATTTATGCTTCGTTTTGTTGTAAAGTAATTGCTCATTAAAAATAATTCTGCTAAATACTGATCATTTAGTATGCCTGCTAAATGCAAAACTACGAAAGCGTAGAGCTGCCATGCCTTCATTGAAAAATATTTTCGGGAAAATTGACTTTTTCTGTTAATTTACACTTTTTCTGTCAATTACTTTTTCTGTCAATTGACACTTTTTCTGTTAATTTACACTTTTTCTGTCAAGTGACACTTTTTCTGTCAATTTACACTTTTTCTGTCAATTGACTCTTTTTCTGCCAATTTACACTTTTTCTGTCAATTTACAATTTTTCGGTCAATTTAAGATTTTCTACCCTTCGCGTCTGGGCACACCTTTTTTGAGGCGCATGCCTACGTGCTAATTCATATAGGTATTTTTTTTAAATTGTCTTATTCTTGATTTTGGGCATGCCTTGGTTTAGTCTTGTTGGGTTGCGCCCCGGGAGCGAGCGAAGCGGACGGAAGGCCATGCTTGAAGTGATATATTAGAACGATCACTTCGCTGTTGCCAAACGCGCAGGTCTGAACCGTGAACATGCCTGGGCGTTTGGCAGCAGTGCAGTGTTATCCTTCTAAGATATCAATTCACGCATGGCCCTCTGTTCGCTTCGCTCGCTCCGGGGGCGCAACCCAACAAGACTAACCCAAACTTTACTAGCCCAAGGCCCAAAATCAAGAATAAAACAACTTTGAAAAATATATGAATTAGCACGTACGCATGCGTGAAGCCTCAAAATTGGTGTGCCTAGACGCGAATGGCATAAAATCTTAAATTGACAGAAAAAGTGTAAATTGACCGAAAAAGTGTCAATTGACAGAAAAAGTGTAAATTGACAGAAAAGTGTCAATTGACAGATAAAGTGTAAATTGACAGAAAAAGTGTAAATAGACAGAAAAAGTGTCAATTGACAGAAAAAATGTCAATTGACGGAAAAAGTGTAAATTGATAGAATACACTTTTTCTGTCAATTTTCCTGAAAATATGTTTCAATGTTGGCATGGCAGCTCTACGCTTTCGTACAAAACAGACAATGACAATAATATATTAGATGCTGATATAGTATATAAAATTTAATATAGATACTTACAGTTTATAAGGCGTAGTAACTTTTTGAAAATATTTTCCTGCGAAGAATGCGGTCACTACAACTGATCCTGATATCAGAATTACTTGCACGGTCTTGTCGCTGAGAATCTCCTTGATTTTTCGAATAACATTTCGGACATAGTTTAGAAGCTTATTAATTATCATATTGGAAACAGAGAGAGGCGCTATGTTTTGCGCTGGTCAATCGTAAAATCGTTGACTATTTGTAACGTTTAATATATCTGCTATCGTTTTTAATTAAATATTAGTCGCTGACAGAATGTTAAGGCAATGTAAATAATAATTTCGATTTCGGATTTCTCCAGATTTACCCACACTCTACATTAGAAATCAGTTTGCGATGACCGGTTTCCGTCGCGATTTTTCTTAAATATTTGGACCGGTTTGCGGTCTATTTCAACTTCAATAATACCCGGGGAACCGTGTTGGAAACTGATTCAACTTAGCGTCAATATACGCATACAGCATATGTATATCTCATGGGTAAAAACTGGAACGAAAAGATGGTCTTATTGATGCATAGTACTTCTAAGACTTCGTTTGAAACCGAGTGAACCCTTTGTTATGCAGAGTCGGACTTACTATTAATTACTAGTCTTAAAAAGAGGCTTTTTCAATAAAACACATAATAAAAAAAAAGTTAGATCGATACCTGTAATTAGCGGGAGAAATGCGATCACAAAATATACCCCGGAAAACATTTAAGCCAACGAAATAAAGAAAAATATTTCAGTGTTATATGAATTCTGGTACGGCTCAGCTAGCTAATCTTATGAACAAAACATGGCTGATGAAATATTTGATAAATGTTACTTAATAGGGATGTAGAAAAGGCAACCATGAAATTGTACAACTTACACCAACACTGCTTGTTTAAAGCAAATATTTTATATTCTGATGCAAAAATACGCGAAATAAAATGGAAAAAAATTTAGAAAACTAATAGTAAAAATTACAAATGCACGTTACAAAATACATAAATAGACGGCTTAGCGAAATTAGGGTATTATTTCAAAGTTTTATGTTAATTTTCCAAAATTCTGTTTAATTATTTCAAATAGAAGCCGTATTAAGTTAATGTTTGCGCCGCGCCGTTGCCAAATAAAGCACTCCATAGGATTTTCATCTACCAGTTGACCCCAGCCTAAATCTTCTCCGTCTTCTGATCAGATTTTTCAGTCCTTTCTACATAACTTATTCATTCCTGTCCTCCTTCATTTTTTACCGTGAGGCTATCATTATGTTAGAGTACTTCTTTGCCTGTAGCAATCGTTGTATGATTGGTGAGAAAATCCCTGAATTCCAACACTTTGAATAGGTACCTATTTAAACTTTTGATAAGGAAAGTGTAATTGTTGTTTTAGTTCTACTGTGATCAATTGGTACCATAAGATGGCGGGCTGACACGGCCGTAAATATGAATACAGAAGTAAAAGAAGGAACAATCAGTATATAAAAATTTTCTGCTTAAAGGAATTTCCGAAACATACGAAGAAAATGACTGTATAAGTAATTATATAATTCAATAGGCATTCAACAAGTGTGTTATAATTTCCTATTGTGAAATCTAATTCCATATTTTATTTTATCACAAATCTTTTACACCCATAAGGGGAACGAACACGCACGCACATCACCACTTTTATTACGTGAAGATTTAAATTTGTATTGACTTTAAAATGTTTTAAAACACAAAAAGATTGCATGGTGGCAATTTCGTGTTTTAGCACCAAATAATAGTGGTCTTTAATAACCAGTTTTTCGGTTGAAAATCCCACAATTAGTAAATTTACAGTCCTCTGACCAGAACATTTGTTATTTTCGTCAATTTTTCTTTTTGCCACAGACGAAACTCCTCTCTGTATCTCCAGTCGAATAGCAACACATGTTGTTTAATGATAGCCCAGTATGTTGAATTCTATTTCTTAAAATACCATAAATGGCGTTTGCCGTTTCGTCAGGGTCTTCAAAAAAATCGAGAAGACATAATTTTATGCCTTCTGATGGAATATAAAACCTTAGAAGTATTGGAAATAGCTTGGCGTTTCCGTGATTAGAAGCATCTGTTGAGAGTCCAAAAATGATCCTTTGGAAAGCTCACCTAATGCATTTTCTATTCGCATAGGGCCAAGAACATTAAATGCTATCAGACTTATAGGAAAGAATGGAAAAATACCTTTTCTGAGCTTAAAAAGACAATGAAAAGGTCGGTGCAACTTACGTAAATAGTATATTATTTTATATGGAGGAAAAGTAACTTTTCCTCCAAATAAAATATGCTGTTTTTTCTTCAAATGTCGACAAATTAATGCAAAAACGTCGCTTTTTAATAGTAATAATAATTATTATTAAAGATAAGTTGGTTCGCAAGGCGGCTTAGACCGGTGCGGTGTCGGTGAATAGGCTCAGTTTGTTGCTATAATAATGTCACATAAAGCTGTCAGTGGACACTGTCAACAATAATTATTTTTTTAAAATTGCGTTTTCGATTGCGTTT
>MU183091.1:163334-189827 GCA_016904865.1 Pissodes strobi | reverse complement strand
CTTACAAAACACTCCGCTGCGCGTCGTGTTTTGAAATATGTCGCGCGAGCTTTAAAGGCCCTCTTATACACTTATATCATAATATACTATTAAAAAATTGCTGTCGGACTAGATCAAACTCTAGCAAACCGTAGTTAGGAAATTCAGTGAAACTTTTAAAACTACGTCCCACTCGACGTAACTGAGTCTGATTTGAAATCGCATAGCCCGGCCGCGTATTGCGATTATGTAGTACAGTACAGAGCGCCTTATTTTCTGTATCGTACACCATTTTGCCGACGTAAACGGCCCAATATAATCCGCCAATATGGCGCGCGGTACAGAGCCGCGCTTTTCTGGATCGTACACCACTTTGCCGCCGTAACAGACCACTAAAATTCGCCAATATAGCGCGCGGTATAGAGCCGCCACATGCAATAAAATATTTCTGTTTTGTTGTCAATAACATGTACGCATTACGGTTCGCTTTTTGGTACTGAAGGTGTTTATTTTTTCTAATTTTCTATGCCAGTCTGTGTTATCTTGGTAAGTAGTTTAAAATAGCTATATTCCAATCAGTTCCAATCCTTGTTAGGTTATTGAAGCAAATCTAACCTTACTTTATTTTATCTCCTTTGCAGTAAAGTATAAGAATATAATTATGGTGCATGAAATTGACAATAACATTAAGGAGCTGCTCTCTAGTTTATGTGTAGATATGCACGTTCTTGAAATGAAGGTAGCACTGCAAACTATTGGCAGGAGATGATTACGATAGCAAGTGCAGTACTTGGATTGAAGAGTTTTCAAAACCAACAAATACAAATTGGATAAGTGTTCGCCGATTTCCGAATGCTTCCCGCTACGATTTTCGAAAATTATTTAAATGTCAACATTCATCAAAAGGTACTTATATTTGCTTAGATGATAATAATATATTGAAAGTGGTTACTTTTTTTTTTTTAAGTGAACACTTCTTTAGGCGCGTTTTGCGTTTTTCCTGGGTATTGAATTAGGTTGAGCCGTCACGCGCCACGCTCGAATATGTATGTAATTTGTGGGTGTTGAATGAGATTGAGCCGTCACGCGTCACGCTCGTAGAGGTCACGCACGGATATGTGTGTAACGCTTTCATAATATTATTGAAGTTTTCACTTCTATAGTGTGGTCTTAAGCACACACAAGGTCTTTTTTTCAATTTATTAATCTTTTTTTCTTTTATTTAGGTAAGATGACTGAAAAGAAGCGAAAAAGACGGGATTGCCGAATTCGAAATAAAAGTTGCGAGGCTTCTATTGATTTCAAGTTTAAAAAAATCAATCGAAATACCATTAAAAATGACATTCTACTAAAAGATGGAATTAATGTCGTAATAACCATTAACCAATTAATGTTGCAGAAGCACATAGTTACTTGAGGACCAGCAAAGATACCAGAAATATTTTCGAGTCATATTTTAATTCAGGAATGTCTCCATCAGCGGCCCGTATTTATCATGAAATGCAAATGACGGAATACACAAATACAAATGTTGCATATAATAGCACAGCATGTCTTCTTGCAAATGCACGGGAAAACCCTACGGAAAGACAAGTTCGATATTTATATGATCGATGGAGAGTGACTCAATATGGCACGCGTGATGAAAGTAGTATGCTAGATGTACTTAACAACAAAATCCCATTTCTCAAAGAGGCTGGAGTTGAATTGATTGTGAAAGACAATCCGTTTATAGTTGTTGTTACACAAATTATGCGGCGTGCCTTTCTACAGAATTTTGCGGACGAAATGGTTTTCGTGGACTCTAGTGGATCATGTGACCAAAGCAACACGTGCGTTACCTTTGTTTTCGCATCAAGTAAAATTGGAGCTATTCCTATAGCATGTGTACTTCACACTGTACAAACGGAAGCCAACTACACCTTAGCTTTTTCCGCTGTTCAAGAAGTGCTCGAAATTAACGGCAATAAGTTTTCGCCAAAAGTCTTTATGACCGACGACTGTTCAGCTGAAAGAAATGCATTAGCTACTGTATTTCCGAAATCTGTCATAATACTGTGTATTTTTCACTTATGCCAAGCGTTGTGGAGATGGCTTTGGCAAGTCGACCATAATGTGAAAAAAGACGATAGAAAAACAGTAATGAACATGTTTTATACTGTATGCACCCACGGTAGAGAATGCAGAAGAACTTTTCAACTCTTTGAAATGCAATAGAATTGTACGAGGTAACGCCCTGTTACTTCAACATATGGAGAACCTGTGGAATCGAAGAATGGAGTGGTGCCTTCCATACCGAAGCAATATTATTACGAGAGACAATAATACGAACAACTACACGGAGGCCTCCATAAGAATTTTGAAAGACATTGTACTCCAAAGGTGCAAAGTGTTTAATTCTTGTGTTTTAGCGGAATTTATTTCCAAAGTATTTGAGAGTTATTACAAAAGAAGATTATTGGAATTTGCGAACTCAAGACACTCGAAGCCACGAATTGATTATGCAAATATGTGTCGTAAAGCAAAAGACATCGATATTATTTATAAACTGGAGAATAACATATTTCACGTTGCTTCAGAAAAAGATTCGAATCTTTTATATACCATCAACGCAGAACTTGCATTCTGTGACTGTCCCGCTGGTGCAAGTGGTAAGTTTTACAAGCATTTATGTGCAATTGAGAGGAAGTTTGGTATACTGTTCAAGACGTCACCAATTTTAAACGCATCGGACAGGATACAGTTGGCAAAATTAGCTGTAGGCGAGTCTGCTCCCGACGGATTTTACTACTGTATGGATGGGAATGACGAGGATTACAGTGAAGTGCTATTACCGGAAAAAAATCTAACGGATTTTTCAGTAAATGTTGTTTATCTTGATAACAAACAGAACCACGAGAACTTCAACGAAGAAGCTGCCCAATTGCGTTGCCACATTGATCGTTTACTATCAACACTAGAAGAAAATCGAAGTTCTCAAGCTACCATTACGTTGATCAAATTTAACAAGACGCTAGATAATAAATTTCTTGGAAACGAAAATACTTGCCACTAGAAGAAGATCTAGGAAAATAAAAGTTCAGCCAACGTCGGTGTGTCGTCGTAAACAGCGAGGATTACCACAATCTGGCAGAATTCAAGCTGGACGACCCTCTAATAAAGAAAGGGTCAAACGAATGCACAACCTTTCATTAAATATTATGGAAAATCATCCAAACGCAAAACTGCACTAAATGTAATGATTGTACTAAACTCAGTTCTCTTACCATTTAGTTTCATTCTCTTTGCTCTGTCGTTGTTCGCTTACTTGACATGTACCGCGCGCTATATTGGCGAATTTTAATGGTCTGTTACGGCAGCAAAGTGGTGTACGATACAGAAAAGCGCGGCTCTGTACCGCGCGCCATATTGGCAGATTATAATGGGTCGTTTACGTCGGCAAAATGGTGTGCGATACAGAAAATAAGGCGCTCTGTACTGTACTACATAATGGCAATACGCAGCCCGGCCAGGTAAGTCACTTAAAATCGTCCTAGAGATCCCCGGTATTTTTCTCGATCTATTTTTTAATAATGTTACTAATTGTTCAGAAACATATGACCCAAATGTCAGGTAATTTAAAAACTACTGATGGTATAGATCAGCAAGGGACCTTATTACATTGATCGAGAAAATACCGCCGACCTTTGAGGCGATTATAAGTGAGTTACCTGGCCGTGACCACGTGACTTCAAATTACGCACAATGACATCATATGTGACGAAGAGAAAATTATTTCCTGCCACAATGTTATCGATTATTTGGATATAAAGTAAAATTACTTTCGTTATGATTTATTAACAGACACGTCAGATTGACGATCTCACGACAATTTTACTCGCTTTGGATTTAAAAAAAAATTAAATTTACATTTTATTTTTATTTTATTTATTAAATTTTTACAATAATAAATTTTGCAATAAATTCAGCATGATTGCATTATACAAAAACGTAACTATAAATATACTTTAGTTAACAATTTATAGCACTTAATGAATATTATACAATCCCAAATCTCATTACATCCAAATCGGAAACTATAGATCCAATAGTAGCACCTAAATGACCAAACATCTGTATGTGTTAGTAGATAGGTACCGAAGTCAATTAAAAATGATTGAAGACTTCACAAAGAAATAATAAAATTAAATAAATATAATGAAAAGAAGTAAAGAAAGAAATAAAGATATAATACACATATGCATATAAACATATGCATTCATGAAAACTTCCCTTCCTCCAGAATTAAAACAACGAAAAAAAGTCCTTATTAGAGAATATAGAAAATCTGCATTTTTTCCTATATACATAGGAATATTTATAATTTCTAGGGGAATTATATTCAAGATTTTAGGCGCTAAATAATTAACAAGTCGTAGACTTTTATTTCAATAGCTATTTGGATTTTCTAAATGTCTATTGTCCCCACCTTTGTACTATATGTATGATTTATATACGCAAACATTTCCCGATTCCCAAAGACATTGAACATGTGCAAATTGTTTGAAAATGAAAGAGTGCAAATTCTTTGAAAATGATAAAAGTTTGCAGGATCTAATTGACAAAGAAAATCGAAAACATGAATAAAATAAAATCGGTTTTTGCAAATAGCCATATTGCAGTATAGACCGGACTCCCAGTGGAGTTGCGTATGCAAAATATGCCGACCGGATTCTGACTTCTGATATGTGTTGTACTAATTCTATACTTCGATATGAACGATGTTGCCAGTGAGTATTGTGGTACGTTTCCTCTCCCCCTACCTTTCCCCCACTGCTGTTAACATTGTTAGTAAACTTCGAAAAAGCATTGATTATAATCATGGAATTTTATTAAAATCGAATGTTTAAGGCTGTATGTATACTTTTTCCCTTTTTCTGTTATAAATAAAACACACCACAAGTCAATACTTTAATTTTAATTCAAAAATCATAGAAAAAAAATTACAGTTAATAATTTTAAAAGAACAGTGTTTTATTTTGTTACAAATTTTGAGCCAATGGAAATATTTCAATTTTAATGTAAACTACACGAAAAAAAAATTGTAAGAGTAATTACTAAAAATATATAACTAAACCTTACAAAAAAAGGCGGATATAGGGATAGCAACAAAAAATTAAACCCGTATTTACAAAATTGTTATTGTCGGAATAAATGTATTGTAAAGCAAATATTTACATTTTGCTCATTATTATGTAACAAATTCTTATCAAAATTTCCAAATCCGAATGGGTTCCTTTTATAAATTGTAAGAAGTAAACCTCTTAAAAAATGGGAAGAGTTTTTATTCTTTGTCAACTAAAGATAAACCGAATTGTAAAATGATATCTTAAATTAAAAGAATAAGTTAAACAATGTGTAGAAAAAACTGTAAGTAAATATTACATTTTGGTTACCAATAAGTAGGGGTACAAAATACAAAATAATTATTAATCACATATTTTGTAGGTAAATTTATCACAAAATGTTGTTAATTTTCTTGCAATTTGTAGGTCTCTATATTCCAAAATATATAAGCGGCTACTCCAATTTGTAGGACTATATACAAAATGCAACTAGGTTATTTTTACATATTGTTGGTTAAAAAGTAAATGGATATTCCAACTTGTAAGCGAATTTACTACAAATGCAATTGGGATATGTTTACATATTGTAGATGATTGTATGTGAAAAATTAAATGTATATTCCAAGTTGTAAGCGAATTTACCACAATTATGTGTGCTTATACTTTACAAATTGTAAGTCGTTGAATGTCGTAAATTTCTCAAAAATGGGAAGGGTAATAAATGAAAATATTGTAAATACTTAACGTTTTTATATTAAACTGCATTTCTCATCATACTCACAAAGTATACATATACCATCGGACATATTTTGTCCATGAAAGTACTTATACAGGGTGTTGGTTTCGCAGACGATATACCATTATTGGTATATATTCGGACACAATATATAAGATTTACAATGAGAAAATGTGTCTTTTTAGAGAATACTAAATATCAGCTTGCAGTGTTGCCAAAATTTTAAACACTTTCGATATACACAGATATATGCTTACTGAATCATTCAAATTTAGTCCTCCAGGATTAGGAATAAATGGCATTCCCACAGTTGCCTTCAAACTAAATGGCACTGCTCTGAGTCCACTAGGAAGTTAGTCGTTAATTTCAATCAATACTGGTTCTGATGAAGAGTTCGCCATCGATTCTGTTGATGCTGATGAATCAGACTGTATATTTTTCGTTATAGGCAAAGCTACGCAAGCTTCCTAAAAGTTTAAAAGGTAAATAATAGGACTTTATTGCATAAGATCCTTATACCAATCTCCAATAAGATACGCCATACAATTATGAATATATTAATTTAAATTAAAAATACAATTTTAACTTTGACCACCTTGTATACTTATAGCATGCTTAATATCAACTTTCGGACTACGACAATTCTGCCGTGCAAAGGCAAAAGGATCTACTCGCAAAAAATGCCAAAATTAGTTTTTTTAATTATTGAATTCTCCTATTTTCTCTTTTTTTAATTTAACCAGAGGTTAAGAAATTCCGGTTAAATTTAACCTCCGGTTAAATCTAAAGTTAGTGTCAAACGATAGCTTATGAAAAACCAAAATAGGAAAGTGCAAACCGAGGTACAAACCATTTTGCTCTATCTTTAGCCGTTTAGATTTTGCAGGCTATCAAACTTGGTAAATGGTCGATTTTCAACTGTCAATATTTCAAAAACAGTTGGAGATAGGTATAGGACATTATACATGAAATATAAAGGGAATTCCTCGCAAAATCCAAATATGCAATAATATACAGGGTGTTCCATTTAAAATAGCAAAGTTGATATTTACCACTGCTACATGACACACCTTGTATATTCAAGGATGACGAATCGTAGCGGCTCAGACAAAATCCTAAAACTTTTATATTTACCATTTTTCTATACCTCTAAAAATAAAGCGTGTAAACCCCGTTCAAAATATAATTGTACAACAAAATTATTTTGTATATATTCATATTATAATTAATAAGTACTCTTTGATAATACTACAATGTTGAACAGAAATAGAAAGTACCATATTCATGCAAGTAGGTACTTTTTTTTATCGGTACGTTAATATTTACTTAAATATTCATTAAATGTTTAAAATATTATCATATAAAACAAATCTTAAGCTATCAACATAAAATATATATTAAATCATTTAACCAAAAATTCACTAACAATGTATTATTGCTTGAACAAAAATCTGTATAAAACTAAAAGGAATGAAATAGGCCATAAATGTGATTTTTTCTTCTTTCTTAGAGAGAATATACGAATTGTATTTCTTTTAAAAATATTTTTGCCTGATAGGGAATTGAAATATATGACAAAAAAGAACGTAACGAAATACGGGATGAAATGACCCAATATGTGGTGACCGTTCCGTATATAGGTACGGGAAGCGGGAAGTATGGCAACCCTAAATGCAATGCATGGTAGGTACATTGAATTTGTTTTCTATTCAAGTGATAATAAAAAGTGTAGGCCGCGGGAAATATTGCTTATTAAATAGAAAATTTACTATTATTTATTTGTAAAATATTATCGCCTTTCCCTTGAAACCTTAAATAGGATAGGAAGAGACGCTAAATTGACAAGGTCTAATTTAAACCACTTACCTTTAAATACGTCGATTAAATGTGAAAATCCCCACTGATCTAATAATGTATCCACTTCCATATGGGCAGAAGCACAACGGCACAACAAAATAACAAAAAATTAACGGATTTTTGATGACAAAACGCAGCGAGAGCGCATTTTCTCACCCATAAATTTTCACCACCGGACCACCTCTTGCGTTGAATTTGATTTCAATCAAGTAACGTTACATCAAAGGGTATATCTTTGATGGCGTCTCATCGTCTCGCAGAGTTGCCAAATGTATATTATGAATACTAATAAAGACCGTTTTATGTGGCTTAGTGTCATTTAAAGCAAAAAAAAATAAATAATATTTTTGTGTTTTACCATCCCGTGAATAATAATATTACTGTACCCATGTAAAACAATATTTTTTAACGATTGTCAATCTAGAGAAAAACCAACAAGTGGTGAAAGAACGACAACTGCGCATCAACTTTCCAATTATGTAGTTTTCTCCTACAGCTTTGTAAGCATAGCATAAGCATAACCTTAGGGATTCTGCTTTTGACTGTATGCAGTGTCTATAATTTGACAATCGCATATCTACTAACATTTATATAAAGAATTAGAAAACCTGTAATTGTTAATCCTTTTTTTTGTATAGATATGTTTTACTAATGCTATGCAAATTTTCCATATTTTGTTAATAGTGGGTTTACAGCTCTATTTCACAAAATTGGAGAACAGGGACCAAAGATACAATGGTATTCATTTCTACAATTGCAAGAAAAACTTAAATAATTTGTAGGAAAATTGGGTCTTACAAAATTGTAAGGTAAATCTTACCGTGATTTTTTTGGGTGTAGAAAGTGAAATTAGCGTTCACGGCACCAAGGGGTCATCTGATCATGATTCAAATTTTTTTTGAAGAAAAAATATTTTTTCAACCAGAAAATGAAAATTTTTTTAAATCGGGAAATTTTTTTAACGGAACTGGCTAAAAACGGGACAAAAAGGGCTTATCTGGACCATTTACAAGCTGACGCGCATCTTGTTAGGGCGTGCGTATGTTATAGGTGTGAATGTGTTGGGTGTGTTAGTAGGTGTGTGTAAAGGCGCGTGCGGTGGCGTTTGCGCGATGGCGCGCGTGAGGTTTTAAAGGGGAAAATGGGATAAAAGAGTTGTTTAAAGATAAATGGACCCCGTTATGCATCACTTGACTAAGCGACATAATAGAGTTTTTTTGAGATATTGGTGCCATCTACGAGGTAAAGTTGGTATTTATCTTGGAAAAAATCAAGAACGTACAGAACCCTACCATTTTTCTAGACTTACCAATAAATCTAAACGTCAATCAGCCCATATGATTAGGGCAATTTTGCATTACTAGACTAAGTGCAGGTTAAGCAGACAAATTTTAAATTTCTCTAGTTTGATTTTTGCATAAACAAACCGACCGCCAGTTACTATGTCGCTTGGCCGACTGATGCAAATCTTGTAATTCGCGTGCTTTTATCCGTTTATGAATACCTGGGTATCCACACATCTAAAAGGGATAAAGGACATTGTTATATTTGGTCAGAAGGTGAGGCAGGTCGCGGGGCACAAGAAGTTGTATTAAACAGGATACAACTTCTTGCGTCCCGCGAACTGGACGATCAGATATGAGTTCTTGCAAAACTTTGAATCTTTGGTCTGACTGCTGTGGGGGACAAATCAGGAATATTAAGATCGTCCTTATGTTGAAAGCAATAATGAATGCTCACCCTACATTGACAAGCATCAGTATAAGGTTCTTAACATTGACCATAGCTACCTCACTAATGACAAAGATTTTGGGAACATTGAATGTGGTCTGAAACTATAGCAGAAACTTTGCTCACCAGAGGATTACATCAATGTGCTGACAATTTATAGACGTAAAAATCCACTGATTGTACACCGAATGCAAAAAGAGCAATTCTTCAGCACCGCCAGTTTAGAAAAAACGATTGTGAGCAGAAAAAAAGATGTTCAAGATAATAAAATAAATTGGCTTAAACTCATAGAAATTGGAATCCTAAAAGAAAAACCTTTTAACATTTTTGTAAAAAATAACTTTGGTGATGAAGCTCAGGAAGTTAATTTAGA
The DNA here is from genome assembly GCA_016904865.1 of Pissodes strobi. NCBI lineage: Eukaryota > Metazoa > Arthropoda > Insecta > Coleoptera > Curculionidae > Pissodes > Pissodes strobi. The sequence continues at coordinate 180,046 of MU183091.1, read as the reverse complement.
GAAGAAAGGAGGCAGGCCTTCAGAAGTGAAAAAAAAATCAGTGAACTTCTAAAAGACCTTTGGCCAAATGGTAAGCCAATCGCTGAAAAAAAGCTTCAAGATTTTAAATTTCTTCTCAATATAAAACTGTAAGATAAGAAAAAGTTCTATAAAAATCTGATTGGTGATCCAAATATTGTTGAAGATGTTACTGTAGATGGATATAATGCTAAATTAGATTTTGACTATGAGAAGAAGACATGGAAGACTGAAAAAAATGTTTTAGTACCTAGTTAAGTCTGCTATATCTTACTTTTGCACATACAGAATATTACTTCATACCAATATTGCCACTTAGTAGTTTAGCAAAACATAACCAACCGCCGAATTTGGTTGATAGTCAAATAATGCAAAACGGCAAAAACAGGCAACTGCGAAAAACGATGAATGACCAAGCGCCTTTTTTGTCCATAAAATATATCAAAATGCGTTATTTTGCAATAGTTTTTTAAACTCAAATTTTATTCAATATACTAAACTTTCATGCGAAAAAAAAAGTTCAAATGGATGAATATTTGATTTTTAAAAAAACAAGAAAGTTAAAGCCAGTTTTCTCAAAACGATTGATTTGGCGGTTGGTCAAGTGATGTATAACGGGGTCCAAATAAGGGCACATCAGCCCTTGAAAATATTTAATTATTATAAATATTCATATTAAATAGAACAGTACCACTTATAACACTTAAAAGATATTATATGTGGACATACATTTTACGGAAAGTAGTATAAAAACTGTACTATGTACAGTTAAATCAGTCTATAAATATGGCTAGAAATACCATGAGTTGACACTTTCGCAGATAACTATGAAATAAAAAAAAAATTAATTACTCTAGACGCCATCTGGGTCTTCTTCATTATGAGGCAATTCTGCATTAGAACACTATCCACTGCAGTGATGGCATCATTCCCGGCACACCATCTCCGCGGACCGCCATCCACACGCATCTCCACATCCGGACTTGCACGCACCCCAAATTAGGTTGAGGAGACTCGGCGGCGCAGCGAGCAGGTCGGAGCAGTGTGGCACAAGCCGCGCTGGGTAGTCCAGTTTTCTCCTGCCACACTTCGTTGCATTGTCAACTAAGTCATCAGAGCAACAGCGAAGAACTACGGGGACAAGCTCCACGACCCTAACTACGCGAGCCGACATCGTTGTATCTACAGCACAAGCTAACTTCCTGGGAAACGGTCAGAATAAAACAAACTTGACCCGCCTTCTGAAGCCTGCACTCGAACAGAGAGGGATGAGGATGCTACAGGACCCCGGGGATGCAGATGCCTTGAACGTGCAGACAACCCCGAAGGTAGCAAAAATAATAGCCTGACCGTTGCTATAGCTGCACCAGACACGTATTTTCTTGCCATGCTTATCCGGCGCATAGAACCTGCCCAGAAGTTGTGATTTTTCGCACTAGGGACCTGTGGAAGAGCTAGCAAGGCACACAACATCGAATTGATGCAGGAGCACCTTGGCAATTTGAAGTCAGCTAGGTATTCTCTTTGCTCACGCCTTTTCCGGCTGCGATACAACGTCACCTGTTTTGGAAAAGGAAAGGCATCAACATTGAAAATTCTCCACAGCAGGGTTTTTAATTAGCCCGTAGCAGATGTGGAGAGGATCATCTCCTGCGTCAAGAAAATGCTTTTTGCTTTGTACAGAGGAGCGAAATGTGCCACCCTAGATGACCTTTGCTATATTCTCTGCAACAAGTTAGCCCCCACGCAAAAGCTAGATGCTGATTTGCAGCTGAAAACTTTGCACCCTGCAGCTGTTCGACAACATTCATTGCGCGTGAAGAAAAATAAAAGGGCAAAGCATTCCGCATTAGTAAAATATTAATTAGGTTGTTATTTTTTAGGTTCAAGAATGGCTCTCTCTAACTGTACATAGTAAAGCTTTTATACTACTTTCAATAAAATGTATGTCCACATATATCTTTTAAGTATTAAGTGGTACTACTATATTTAATATGAATATTTATAATAATTAAATATTTTCAAGGGCTGATGTTCCCTTATTTCTCTTTAAGCAACTCATTTATTTCATTTTCATTTCCTTTAAAATCGCACGCGCGCGGCGAAAGGCCACTGCACGCGCGTTTACACACCGACACATACACACCCAGCCAATAGTGAGGACTTGGTTTCCGTGATAAGATACTGTCTTAAGAACCCAAATCAGTCATCAGATGTTATGAATGATTTTTTCTGGGATACCACAAGCCTCGGCAAACTTATTTTTCTAATTTATGCCAAAAATAGAATATTGGGGGGGGGGGGGGGGGGGCAACGCACCATGATCGCGAGCGGCAACATGTGTTTTTATACAGACAAAGGTCTCAGATACATAAATCACAAAACAAATTGCGGTCTGCATATTTTGCAAACCAATATTCCATTGGAGCCTGCACTAGTACAGTATATAATTTTTAAGCGCTCTCCCGTAACGCTATATTGCTTCGTTTTTCACCCGAACGAGTTTCGAGTGTGAGCGTTAAAAATAATGTTATTTTTTATTTTATTACTTATTTTTCTAAAATTTATACGATGCAAAAATAAAAGTCTCTATCTTTTGAACCATTCTCTGAATTTCGCATTTTTGAGCACCCAGTATAATTTTTGTTTATTATCTGTTTGTTTACTGGCTGTTTTCTTTTTTTCTTGCAGTATGTATGTCGCGTATAGCAAAGAGCTATTGGCTGCCGTGATCATGACAATCGCACTTCAAGAAATGGCGAAATCTGCGACAGCCAATGAAATTCAGGTCAATAACAACAGTATATTGTCAGAAATTGGCCGAATATTTAATTTCGTTCTAGATAAATGTTTGGACAGTCATAAAAAGGTAGGAAAGAAATCTAGATTAATGCACGCTTTTTTACATGCCATTATTATTATTTATCGGACAGAAATTCCCTCGGATGACGGGTTGTACGCCGTGACTGAATGGCCACCGTCTCTTCCGGATCTTACTCCATTTGATTTATTTTCCTGAGTTCGATTAAAAATGTATTGATATCATGAACGCATGAATGTCATACGTCGTTTTTTTACATGATTTGACACTAGGTTGACCGTAGCGCGAGAGAGCCAAGGCCGTATCTCGTTAAAAAAATCGATCATAGTGCCAGTTCGTATCTTAAACTGCCTTGATTTATGGAAGATTCTAATCTAGGCATATTTTACGTACTCTAAATGAAACTTTTGTTTTAATTGATATCTGAATATAAATTGCATATTATGGCGAATCCAAATAACGGCAACTCGATTCATTATTTAAGGACATCCGACCACATATATCTTTTAGTTACAGAACCATAATCAACTGCATCGAACCGATAAAGTAGGAGTAATCCTGGGAGATTGCTTGAAGCGCAAGGGACTGCGAGCCCTTGATAGAGCATTGAGCCGTGACGTCATCGAGATTACGGACAATATAGTTTTAGTCAAGCGGAAAAATAATACAGTGCTCGATGACAAGAATGACAGGTGAGTTAAAATAGTGCTGCCAAGTGGCCGGAGTTAAGTTAAAGCCAGAAATTTAATGGTAAAAACCTTAGAATTCCCTTGATCGATGCACATGACACGCCTCTAAATATTTTTTAGAGGTGTGTAAGCTACATACATATATCCATAGATTGTTATTATTATAATGTTTTAAGACACTCTACATTTTACACATATAATTATATGAACGCAATTCATGTAACCACATGAATTGCGTGGCCAGATATTGATATTTTATACTAAATACTCCGATATTTAGAGGATACCAAGCTTAGCTGTAGCGATCAGCATTTTAATTATCAAAGAGGGACTTTGCCGCTCACTTTATATTTTGTTAATTTTGTATGAGAAAGTAGGTTTTTTTTTGAAGTGAAAACTTCTTTAGGCGTGTTTTGCGTTTTTTGAAGTGAAAACTTCTTTAGGCGCGTTTTGAGGTATTGAATTCAGTAAAGCCGTCACGCGTCACGCTCGGTGCCGTCACGCTCGGATATGTATGGCATATTCCTGTATAGGTAGAGGGCTGACATTTTCAGGGGATGTAGCCGAGGTAAAAAGAATATTCTGGACGAAAACGGACCCCACCCATTTAGCCAGGGGAGGGGGGAGAAGGAAAATAATTAATTTCGGGAGAACGGGAAGAGGTACGGGGTCAAAACTTTTATGGTAGGTGCGCCCCATGAGGGGCCACCTTAGACCATACGTGGGGACAGGGCTCTAATATAAGGGGGAATTTTGGGGGGAAAACCGTTTTTTGCCAGTATCTCTGCAACGAAGGCTTGGATCGAAATTCAGACAAACGATAACCCCGCTTGTTGAAGTTTTCACTTCTATCCTGTGGTCTTAAGCACACACAAGTGTTTTTTTGCTGCTAAATGTAGCAACTTTCAGATGTATGAATATAAATAAATCGTGGCTAATGACTGACGTCATCTTTCACAGAATAGCTGCTTTAGGATAATTGACGTTGAAAATTCAAAGCGCTTAGATAGAAAATAGGAATGTTTCAAATATGGGAATACCAAAACTGACGTCAATATATATGGCCTATTTTATTAATATATCTAAACTGGCATGGTTAAATCTAACATCGATTTCCATTTGTACAATTAGTACGCACTGAATATATTTGTATCCTATTTTGACTCTCCACAAACAAAATAAATCATTTCCAGTATTGGAATATCCGTGAGCTACCGTATTTCTTAGTTGGTGAAAATTTTGACTCACACAACACCTCGTTCAGTGGTGAATTTTAAATTTTCGGAGCATTTGTATAGGTACTACATTGTGCACTCAGAGCGTATGAAGATTTTCGTTTATATAGGTCTTGAATATTTAATTATTCTAATTGAAAGTTTTTGTAAATAGCTGACGATGGAAAACGAACTATTAATCTGATAATAGCTGACGAAGAGGAAGCTGAACAAAACAGGCATCAAATAAGAGGAAGAATCGACTTCTATGGGGCTTTATCGGATAATTTATGTAGTTTACAAAACCCCTTGCTAGACTTTCAATCGAACTTTTATATTATTTTCTTGAAGGTCTCTACAAGCATATTCGCCTTCCTTGGACAAACAGAACAAACTAAGATCAAATAGCTGCACTAAATATGCTTAAAATTTTATATTAAATGAACATGTGATAACATGGAGGGAGATATGGGAAACAATAAATGTCAGGAAGTTATTTAGCTAGGAAAATTTTTGCGATATGGTGATCTAGTATTACGGACTTTTCGTTTGCGAAATATTTTAAACCAGTTTTAGTAATTTTCATATTATCACGGCTCCCGACCATCTACAGTGTGTCCAAAAAAGTATGCAACATATGGGAAACTTTTTTATTATTGGTTTCTCAGAAAATTTTATTCTTGATAAAAGTTGGTGCTTGCCCTAAAACAGTAAATGAGTATTTCAAATTTTCTGTACTGCTTTTAGTGCGGGCGCAAATGTCATTTTCCCGAAATCGCGTCAAGAGTAAAGTACCTTAATTTATAAAGATACAGCAAAATCTTATAAAGGAAAGTTCTTCCCAATTAAAAAAGTAATATAAATATGAAATTTGAGTTAAGTACATTAACTTTTAATTTTTCTTTTCTTTTTCACGATTTTTTCTTAAACTTTACGCCACTGGGGAATGTTTTGTTCTTTTGTTATTAGTATACTTGCCAAGTAACTTCAAAATTTAATTAAGATAGAAATTAGTTACATAGTTGCATAATGTTGCAATTTTTCCAGAGATAATAGCCACTTTAGGTAACAGTGTGTTGCAAACACATTTAAACACTTTTGATTCAAAAATTTTTCCACTCAAAATCATGAATAGAACCAACTCTTTTCATTTCATGTAAAACAACTAATAATGTATTTATCTTTTGCACCCGATGAGTAAAATATGCCCAAGTATCCTAAAAAGCCATACAAAATATTTGGTCTTGAAGAGTAGGCCATGCATTTGGAATAAAAACAAATAAATAGCAATAATTTTATTTCGCTCTGACATATAAAATTAATTATTATTGAGTCAGTCATTCCAATTGTATTTTGTAATAATTATTGTGGACAACTATTTTGGACCAAAATTGTTTAAATGTGATTGCAACACACTGATACCTAAACTGGCTTTTATCTCTGTAAAAACTGAAACATTATGCAACTATCTAACTAATGTCTACTTTAAATAAATATTGAAGTTGCTTGGCAAGTATACTAATAACAAAAGAACAAAGCATTCACCGATGGCGTAACGTTTGAGAAAAAAATCGAGAAAAAAAGGGCAATTAAAAATTGATGTACTTAACTCAAATTTCATATTTAGATTACTTTTTTAATTTGAAAGAACTTTTTTTTATAAGATTTTGCTGTATCTTTATAAATTAAGGTACTTTACTCTTGACGCGATTTCGAAAAAATTACATTTGCGTCCGCACTAAAAGCAGTACGTAAAATTTGAAATACTCGTTTACTGTTTTGGGGCAAGTACCAACTTTTATGAAGAATAAAATTTTCTGGGAATCCAATAATAAAGAAGTTTCTCATAAGTTGCATACTTTTTTGGACACACTGTATATGCTACCCTATACCACTAACTTGCCGCGTCTACGTTATTTCCGCTTGAACTGCCGCTTACCGAGAACATTTCTGAAATTCTGTTATTTTCCCGATGTATAGTACGCCTCCGAAATATTCCCGATATATACTCGACTGGAAATAAATAGGGCGCAAAACGCGTGTTGCAGTTAGTTGATCATTGAGTGTCGCATTGCAAAGATATATTAGCTGTACATTTATAAGAGTAGTAATTGTATACAGTCATAAAGAATCAAGAGAGTATTATTTTAAAATAGTAAAAGTTGTGCTTTTGTTAGAAGCCAAGGGAAAAACGTGACATTTTTTGTCAGAAGTAGGATCGTGAAGAGACGGGACTTGTGAAATGTTTTTCGAGGATACAAATATGTCAACAAGGCTGTTTTGATTGGTGGAATCTGTGAACATTTTATAACGTTACATCTTTGAAATAGGTAGTGATTATCACGAAATGATTGTACCCCAGATTTATCATAAAGGAATTAGTACTCAATTTTCGATAGTTTATTCTATGGTCAATCGAAGGCAACAAACGGCACTAATGGAGCAAATAAATAAAATGTTGGCCGATTTTACAAAAAATCTAAATGCTGAGACGCAAACAGAACAGGACCGGCTTCAGAAAAGTTTACAAGACCAAGAAGTAAATTGAACAGGATAGGCTTCAGAAAAGGCAAGCGGTTCGGGAAGACGATAAACATAAAAAGCAATCAGAACAAGATTAGCGTCAGAAATGGATGCTGGATGTAATTCCAGGCGAGCATGGAAAATTACAGAAAATATTGGACGGGTAAAATGAGAAGTTTGAAAAAGATGTGGACAAAATACAAAAGAAGTTGAAAATGTTCAAAAAGAAGTAGGAAACGTACGGAAAGGAATGAGGAATCTACAAGCAGTAATTATCAGACTAAAAATTCAAAGACTCACCGAGAGGGCATTCGCCACAGGACAGAATATCAAACCTCCAACGTATGACGGACGAAGAAATGGCTACAATACTAGTGATAGCGCTTCGTGGATCTGCCCTGGAACTACAGACAATTCCCATCAACTAATAGGGGAAATATGATATGAAATATTTTGTGGTTGGTATCATAGATGAATAGAGCTAATAGCTATATTCATCTATGTTGGTATCAAAGAACCATAAGTTCAAAAGATGCTACGTCTAGCCAAATTTGATAACAGCATTGAATCTTTGGGTAGAGCCCTAGAAATCGAGGCGGCCTGTAAGATTTCTAAACCAAAAATCAGAGCCGTATCCAGGAAGCAAAGCCAGGGAGCAGGTGTGAATGTGAGTAAAATTTTGAAGCAGTTTACCGAAGTTCTTGAGGCAAGGAGAAAATTCCGACAGCCAATAGAAGATAGGCCACCTAACCGAAATATTTGAAATCAATGCTATAGATGTGGCAGAACTGGGCATTTCAAAAGAGATAGTCGAGTACAAAGATTCCGGGAGCCAATAGCGAATGACTTCAGCTAAAAATCCACCGTTGCTAAAATGTGCATTGTCATCCGTCTATTATCATTTGCGGCTAATTTTAAACTTTATATTAATTGTGTATCCGAGGAGCATCTAAATGTAAACGAGGTTCTCTTAGATATGCGCAATAGCGTGTTGTAGCCATATTTTATTTAGTAAATCTTTAGCATTCCACTTCACGCATGGCTTTCTCCCTTCGGGGGCGCAACCAATAAAAACTGGCCCAAGGCATAGCACCAAGAGCAAGTTAATGAGGTCAACTGCTTTGGTATAAAAGCTAGCTACGGAAATATCGAAGCCAAAAAAAAATTAGGCAAGTTATCAGTCAGTTCGAACAGTAGAAATACCCTGGAGTAGATGGAATACATTTCATCTTACTCCAAAAGGAACAGGAATTAATAATTATATATTTGTGTCATATATATTCAATTACGCATTACGATACATATTCATAGTATGGCAAAAAGTGAAAGTCAACTACCTCCCTAAGATAGGAAGGATAGGTGACAGGACGCCTAAATTACACCACCCAAATCAGTTTGGTGTGCTTAAAACGTTGGAAAGGCTGACAGACAGATACATAAGAGATTAGGCACTACAAGGAAGCCCGCTTAACGAACGCCATTATGCGTATCAACTAGGCAAGTCTATTAACTTAACACTGGATGACCTCAATAGGGTACCCACAGAGTCCTTAGAGGACAAGGAGATAGTCATATAAACGTTTGTATATACAGAGGGTGCTTCTAATAGTGTAACTTCATCTAGAGAATCTATAACCAAGGCTCTAGCAAGTAAAGGGGTATCACAATTTCTGTGTCGGTGGATTTTTTTTAGCAGTGGCACACACACTAAAGGGAGATCCTATGGCGCTCGACGAGCGGTGTGTGTGCGATGATGTTGATTGACACGGTTCTTGAATAGTTGTAGGTTGTAATTAGTGGGAAACAGATGTCCTGGAAGTGGGTTCGACAGCGATGCAGTGCGCCAGACAAAGGAGTTCTTGTAAAGCGATGTTCTAGGTGTTTCTAGTTGTACGGTGAACTGGTGCGCTCCTGCCATCTGTCGTGACTGTCTGACAGGAGTTGCCAGGGGCAGGATGATGCGGGCCAAATCCTGGGAACATCTGCCGTGAAAGTATCTGTAAAACAGAGACATCTCGGCCACATGTCTGAGGTGTTCCAGACTATCCAGATTCCGGGTTAACTCCGGGTCGCCGACGAGACGCACAGCTCACTTCTGAATGAAATCCAGCAGCTTTAGGGTGTGCTTTGGTGCGGCACCCCAGATATGTGAGCAATATTCTAAGCACGGTCTTATTTGCGCTTTGTACAGCAAGAGCAATTGCTGCGGTGTATAGAGTTTTTTGTGGCGAAATGAGATCCTATGGCGCTCGACGAGCGGTGTGTGTGCGAAGATGTTGATTGACACGGTTTTTGAATAGTTGTAGGTTGTAATTAGTGGGAAACAGATGTCCTGGAAGTGAGTTCCACAGTAATGAAGTGCGCCAGACAAAGGAGTTCTTGTAAAGCGATGTTCTAGGTGTTTCTGCTGTACGGTGAACTGGTGCGCTCCTGCCGTCTGTCGTGACTGTCTGACAAGAGTTGCTAGGGGTGGGATGATGCGGGCCAAATCCTGGGAACATCTGCAGTGAAAATATCTGTCAAACAGAGACATCTCGGCCACATGTCTGCGGTGTTCCAGACTATCCAGATTCCGGGTCAACTCCGGGTCGCCGACGAGATGCACATCTCTCTTCTGAATGGAATACAGCAGCTTTAGAGTGTGCTTTGGTGCGGCACCCCATATGTGAGCAATATTCTAGGCACGGTCTTATTTGCGCTTTGTACAGCAAGAGCAACTGCTGCGGTATATAGAGTTTTTTGTTGCGAAATAGCGCACCAAGCTTCTGGGAGGCTGATTTTCGATGTTAGCAACATGGTCATGCCATGACATATTGCTGTTGACCGAGGTACACCCAGCAGTCCGATTGACGAGGATGAAGGAATGGTCGATTCTGTCATAATGATGTCAGGGCCCGCTGTATTGGCCCTCTTGGTAAACGTTGTTGCTTGGTTCTTTGCTGCATTGAACTGAACCAAATTTCGGTCGCCCCCCGTTTGAACTTTCTCCAGGTCTTGATTAATAGCTGTAATCTGCTCCTGTCTGCGGTGGCGTGTCTAAGTCGCTGGTAAGGGTTTTTCTGATCTAAAGTGGGAGACAAGGGTGCTGTCATCTGCAAAACTGTAAACAGGATTATTCGTTTCGATCAGCAGGTCATTAATATAGATGAGAAACAGAGTTGGTGAAAGTATTGCGCCCTGAGGCACGCCCGCATTGATGGTGAATGTGTCCGAGATGTGTCCATCGACTGCAACGTGTAGGGATCGGTTCTTAAGGAAACTGGCCAGCCAGCTGCAGAGAGAGGCTGGCAGTCCGACGGGCGGCAGTCTGTTGAGCAGTCCGTCATGCCAAACTCTGTCGAATGTCCTTGAAATATCCAACGCAAACGCTAATCTAGAAAATAAGGTCATAACAACAATTGGCGAAAAAACACTGACAGCTAGAACAAATAGGAGATGCCCACAGAGAAGAGTGTTATTGCCCTTGCTATGGATGAATTGATAGTAAGACTAACATCCAAAGGCTTCTGTTACTTAGAATACTGCGACAAACATGCGATTATTGCAAGAGGCAAATTCGGAAGTACGGTCATGTAACGTACACAGCTGGCCCGAAGCATTATTGACAAGTGATGTCATGAGGACCGACTGACTTTGAACCTTCATAAAACCACCATAGTAAAATTTTTGAAAAAGAGAACAGTGGAAGGTATCAAGGTACCAGTACTCACCATAAGTTAACATGGAATCAACAACTAAGTACAAAAAATCACGCAAAAAGCATAGCAGCCTCCAGCCTGTGTAGAAGGATGCGCGGAGATTGTAACCAAAAATACTACATGGCTCTATGTCAGATATGGGTCACAGCTTGGTGACCAAAGACACAGCACGCTGGGCTCGGTGCACGGTGCAATTCAATGGCAGGCTTGCAAAGTGCGACTGGCGCCATGAAGACCGCTCCAACAGCCGTATGGAAATGCCAACAGGTGGCATACTTTCAAAATATAGCTTTGATACTACTTTTAAGATAAGTTTAACGGACAGAGATGCATGAAAGGATGGATCTCCTATTAATGCAGACATAATTGTCTGCACAGACGGTTCAAAAACCGATGAAGGTTCAGGTGCCGGTATATACAGAGCCAAGCCAAAAATAAGAATCTCACTGACTTTAGGCAAATATGTGACGACATGCCAAGCGGAAATTGTTGCAGTATAGATCACTGTGCGAATGTGTTGATAAGGCGAGAGTTTGCAAATAAAACCATTGCGATCTACTCTGGCGGCCAAGCATCGACAAAAGCAGTTAAATCAATGCAAGTTAATTCAAAACTTATTTGGAACTGTATAGAAGCCCTAAAGGAGCTGAACAGTCGACACAAACTCATCTTAGCTTGAGTACCAGCGTATAAAGGGTACAAAGGTAACAAAGAAGCTGATTCATTAGCCCTAATGGACCTGAACAATTCTGCGGTATAGCAAAACCTATACAAAAGCTAGCATCAAACTAAGGATGCAAGCGAAATCTCAAGAATAGTAGAACAGATTACCAGCAATGAGACAGGCTCAAGAGTTTATCAAAAAAAAATGTCAAAGTTTAGAGACTGCCTACTTAGTCAGAAAAGAAGTGCAACTAGAATATTAATTGGACTTCCAACAGGGCAACTAACACAGGGGTATGATTGGACTACCAGAAGAACCGCTGTGCAGGTTCTGCCAGGAAGAAGAGAAAACGGCAGTGCCACTGCGAGGGCTTGTAAAGACTAAGGTTCCTTACGCTGGAAGAAGAAAAGCCAATAGCTCCCCAATTTATAATGATCTGAAAACTGACCTATGGAGTCTCATGAAGAAGTCTCAATACAGGTCGATCATCCCAATTCAAAAATAATTATTCTGGGAAACTTCAATGCCCACAACACCAACTGGCTCAAACATCACAAGACCGACAATGAAGGTAGAGAAGTTGAAGCATTTGCCACCAGCTGCTGGCTTACACAACTTGTAGTCGAACCAGCTCGAATCTCAGAGAGGGGCGAATTCGCCGCCCTCCTGGATCTTTTTCTAACCACCAATCCTCACCAGTACACAATTACAGTTCGTCCGCCATTAGGTACTTCCGACCACAAACTTATTACAACGGTCTGTGAATTGCCACTTCTATAGAAGGATCCACCATTACCTCGCAAAATCTGGTACTACAATTCAAACAGGGACGGTCTAAGGGGGTTCTACCTAGATTTTCTTTGGCTCGACGTCTGCTTTGGCACTGACGACCCGTCCGTCAGTCTGCTGCGAAAAGATCACGCAAGTAATCTGCAATGGAAGCATACATCCCAAATTCCATCAAGCTACCGTAAAAACGAAAGCCCTGGTTCGACAGAAGATGCGAAAGAGCTGTAGGTAGGCAACAACAAGCCTACAAGTACTGGCAGCAAAATCAGACCGCTGAAAATCGCAATTATTTTGTCGAAGCGAGAAACGAATGCAAGCGTGTGATCGACGAAACTAAGGACAACCACAATCAAAGGATTAGGAATAAACTTTTGCAATGCTCCAGTGGCTCCAGGAATTTCTGGTCGGTAGCAAAGGCAGTAAGTAATAACTTTACAAAAACGTCTCTCCCACGTTTGACAGACGAACGTGGCATCACGGCGACTACAGCCAAGGAAGAAAGCAAACATGCTTGCCAAAATATTGTCATCGCACTCTACCTCAGACGTCCCCCAAGGTAAAGATCTCCCCGCCATATCGAACATCAACACTGCCATGGCAGAAGTCAAGTTTCATCACCGTGATATACGTAAAATCCTTAAATAAGTAGATACGCAAAAGGCATCCGGACCAGACGGAATACCATCGTGTTAAAGAACTGCGCCAACGAACTAATACCCATTTTTTCCAGGCCTTTTTTCTCTGTCTTACAGAAAAAGGATTTATTTACCTTCTTAAAAAGTCGCTCGGTGTAACCTGTTCCAGAAAAAGGCAAGAAACCACGCCCTCAAACTATCGCCCAATTGCCTTGCTTCCAATAATCTCCAAAGTCATGGAACGCGCAGTCAATCAGCAACTACTCAAATACCTCGAGAACAACAGAATAATCAGCGATAATCAATACGGCTTTCGCAAAGAGAGATCGACACCTATGTCACTCTTATATGGAGTAGGGCAATTGAGAACTGCGGAGAGTCTCGAGCGATTGCGTTGGATATTTCGATATGGAGTAAGTAACGCGACAGCTCGTCCGCACACAACACCTAACAACCACTTATGCAAATCACTGGATAAAGTAAGTATTTGCATTTAATTCAGGTAGGAAAATGTCAGTACGATATTGTATCGGGATCAATTCTACTAATACCTGCTAGAAGTAAATAACTGATCCGAGTTTCAGAGAGCTTGGGCTGACAGAGGATCGCCGTAGTAAAAAATCTGTCAAATTATTTCACATCTGAATCCATGACGCTACCTGTGACGTCTTTATGTTCGCGATTTCACACGAGGGGATCCGACGTTGGCTGAATGTATAGAATTATCCATGTCTTTACGGTTCAGCAAATTCTTGTCAACAGGTTTGGTAGGGCAGTGCTGGGATCCTGCGCTTGGATTCGGTTGTCTCTGGTTCGCTTCCCGTCAGTGGCAAGACATGTTTTCTTTATTTTTTTAAGGTTATTTTGTTTCCTTTTTTCAATTTGGGTTAGCTTGGGTTAGTTTTGTTTGGTTGTGCCGTAGAGCGAGCGAAGCGAGCGGAGGGCCATGCATTAAATTAACAGTACTCTTTTAAATTCTCGCCCTCCCTTGATACTCCCTGCTAAAAGGATCGAGGTTTATGTTTTTCGCGCATAAGTATGTACCTTAACGGCTTAACCGATTTTAACGATCAAAGTCTCGTCGAAGATTAGAGTTGCACGTGTTATTGTAGTATATATAAAAATAAAGTAATACAAATCCAAACTCCCCATCACCCCATAAGTATTTATCTATACTCTGTACCCATGGCTAGGGTTTTGAAAGTACCACCAACTATGTAGTGACGTCATGGATCCAAATGTGAAATAATTTGTCAGATGTTTTACTACGGCGATCCTCTCGTCTTGGGCTAAAAGTCCCTAGAACTAGCGAGAAACGCCCTAAACTGAATGCACAAATTGTAACTGGCTGTACCAGGCAATTAGTGGGTTCTCGCATAAAGAATGAAAATTGCCTGAAATCCAATTATTATTAAATCATTAACTAGTTGGGTATCAACAACCTGGACGATTTTTTCAATGTTAACTCAGGATTTTAAGCGCGATTTTTGCTTTCTGTGTGTTGTTCGTATTATATTTTCATCTGTTGTAAATGAAAATATTTTTGTTCGTTAGAGCTGCGGATATTCCTTATATTTTTATATTCCCCGGTTCTAATGGAAAATAAACATTCCGGTTTATGACAGAAAAAACTCTGTAGCATTTTATTTCTGTGAAAACGTTAATTGCCCTCTTGTTCGTCAGTAAAACTAGAAACCTCGAGAGAGCTTGAGCGATTTGAATATAGGTTCATTTTTCCGCCAGTGCTAATGCATTTCACAAAATTGCATAAACATTTTTAAACTTCGACATTACTAGATATTAAAAATCACATGAAATATGTATTACCCAATGATCATTTAGTCTGTAATTATTTACAGATAAAAACCTGCACACTTTTTTGTTTTATTAGTTGCCTGTATTAAGTTTCTTTTTCTAGGGCTTGGAGACAGCAGAACTCGAAAATACTAAAAATATCGAAAGAAGTAACAAGTGACTGGAATCGAGAATTAATAGAAAAGATTGAATATTTTTTGAAAACTCGCGTTGTTAAAATTACCTTCAAAGGCTTTAATGGCACAAGCAGTCTTGTGTCGGAAGGTAACTAAATTAAAAATTGTTTCATATACAGGGGCGAATTATCAAATACTGTGCTTAATCGGTAATCAGGCCCTGTATGGATAGGTAATATAAAACTTAATTCCGCAAATCCATGTCATCCATTTAAATGGAATTTAATTATATTGGAAACCCAAGTCGTCGGCCCCTTAACCTGCATTGTATTGGGTTAATATGAAAATAATTAGTTTTATTTGGTTATATCTCAATAAATTCTTAGGCCATTATATTTTCACTCTATTTGATTCAAATTACGAGACCGCTCGTAAACATAAACTTTAGTCAAGCAATATAATGATTGAGGGGTGTAATCACTCGCTTATAGTATAGTTATTTCCGAACTAATTACTACTATGAACTATGCAATTAAATAGTTACAAAAAAGTGATATATACCTATAAATCTTTGTATTAATTGTGTCAACGGTGCATACAAGTCCATTGATATTAAAAAGTCAAAAATATGTAAAATTATAATTATGTAGTATGTAGTTTAATATTTTTTCAAATTTAAGTCTTAAACGATATCCATCAGAACCATAATAATTTGTAATAATAATATTATTAACAATAATAACCCTAACATTATTATTATGGTTTTAATTTTTTCTAGGGATTTTCCCGATTTCTCTCTAGGCAGACTGGTCTATACCCAATCTGCCTAGTACGCTATTACTCAAGAAAGGCTTTATCTATGTTGCATGCACGGTATTCTTATTAGGCTAGCCGTATTCCCAGTACTTACCAGTAGTTTGTTTTTGTTTGTTTTAGTTGAGTTTTAAGTTTGTGCTCTGTGATAGATGATATTAATTAGATATTCCTACCTTCTTAGCGAATCTTATTCGAATCCGGTGGTCTGTGCAAGTTGCTGGGAAATTGGGGTAATTGGTACATTTAAAATTCCAGAAATACATACACTAAACAATAGTGATCTTACCTAGATACAATAAATATTTGGGTAAAGAGAGAGAGCTTTGTCTTTTGTTGCCCAGGTACTCACTGAGTGTATTCTTATCCTTTTCCAGACCATACTGTTAAAACGGGAAGCAGAAACACTCAGCGTGCACGAGTGGATCAAAAGGAAAATACCATACCTAATAATCTTCTATGGAGTTGGGCCGCCACGGATCAGACGTGTCTGTTACTTTTTTGTGCAGAGGCGTAATATATATTAGTACATTTTGTTAGCTAGAACATCGAAAATCCCAATCCTGGTATTCAGTATTTTGGTTTTCCGTATATGATGATGTATCTCTGTATCTAGCTTGCTTGATTTTATATTTTATCTTATGTTGTTTGCATCCGTTATGGCTGTGTTTCAGATTGTGAGGTTTCAGCGGTGTTAATTTTTTGTCTTCTTGTGTGACTGCTCTGTGCGAGGAAGAATGCTTGTTGTGGAATTAGTTCTAATAGCTCATACAAATTAAGCAAATCGGTGGAAAAAATTCCTAGAGAGTTGGATTTTTTTTTAAACGCTTTCTCTACACTAAGGTAGACATATACCAAAAGTCCCCGAGGGTGGGGGGTGAGCTCGAGGAGGGGGTGGAGGTTAAAGGTACCATTTT
>MU183091.1:140200-162934 GCA_016904865.1 Pissodes strobi | reverse complement strand
AACCAATTGAGGAGCTTCCTTCTGTCCCCATCATCTCTTTTCTGCCGAGACACTCGATAATCGACATGTTGCTCCCCTGTAGAGAAGTGCAGGCCAGCGAAGTCTTCCAATGCAGAGCAAATTGTTGTTGACGTAGGTGCTCCGCCAATCCACCTCGCCAGTACAGAATCAGTTATCCCTCGCCCACTTGTTAACCCTCCATGGGTCTTCATGCTACGCATTAAAGTGAGTTCTATTGTCATATCAGACCAGTTTCCAGACCCGGGCGAATCTGATCTGCTCACAGCGAAGTATTTGGTGAAATCGTCAAAGACCTATGGATGGGTATTGGGAAGAGAACGCATATCCTGCAGATATAAATGCGCGCACTTCGGATACTGCAAGTGGCCACTTGCATGGAAGAAGGGCAACATTTGCTGCACTGAGCACAGATGCAATTCCCAGTTCCCTGAACGTTCGGCTTCAATGAACTGCTTCATCAGGGATACCATATGAAAGTATTGCACCCACAAGGCAGCAGTGGGCCGACGGGCTTCAAAGGATGAGAGTACATCCTTCATTTTTGTTTGAAGGAGGCATAATTGGCTATTCTGCTTCATTATATCATGGACGAGCGTGTTATCGCTGAGCTTCAACAACAGCTCTGTAAGTTCTGCCTTCTCTTCATCTGAGACCTCCAAACTGTTCAAAATAATTTCAGCTAAGACACACTGTACAAGCAGATGTCCTCGTACTGCTCTGCTAAAGGCATGTCCAGTAAGCATGTTATCTACTGAATGTGCTGCAAATACAGACCACTTCCAGCCATTATAAACCCAATGCACCCCAAGAAAGACCTTAAAAGATGAAACCCACCCAATCTTACGACAACAGATTTTATATGAGGGTCATCTTGGCTAGATGCTACAATTTCACGGGCCTTGATATATAGGGGTTGGTCAAATGTAGCATAACACGTATTAATTTCGTGTCGGAGGCGGTGTTCTGCAGCATATTTAAGGGCTGTGTAAATGGTGTCCTTATCACTCGGGGATGCATTTATAAACGGCAGTGGCACTACAGCACTCCTATCCGGAGACCCTCCGTGATAGAGACCCCGCATATAACCTTTCCACTCGGGTATTTTCTCCAGTCTGAGCCATTTACCAGCAAACCATAACACATCTGACAGTTTGGGGAAAGGAAAATCCGGAACAGGATTACAATCACTCAAATCTTTAACCAAAACAGCCTAAAGCACTATTTTACCGATGTTTTCATAAGTCTCCAACGGTATGACTCCCAGCGTTCCTATGGATGACGCTGGAGGGGCTTTTGTCAGTCTTTCTATTCTCAAGGGAGGAGGAAGCTTACTTGCAGGGGTGAGGCAATTAATACCACCCGTGATGTGGAATGTTTTCAGACCATCCAACGTAGCCACGTTGTAGTCTGCGTTATCAAAGACGTATTGGGTGAATACCCCATGTGGTATAGGTTGTTGGGGACTGTGAATAGCGGACATCTCTAAAATTTGAGCATTATTGTAAGAGGCACTGAAGCCAAAATTCGCCAGCAAGTTGACCAGGTTTTTGGCTCCATACTTCAGATGTATAAAAAAGGCTATGCCATGCATGATAGGCGAAATGAAGGATCGCGGACGTACAGCAGTTATGACAGCATGGGAGAGAGACACGGCTTTTTTTCGTTTTCTCTTTGTTTTGGTATCTTGAAGTTAGAAGTGTTTCAAAGAAAGTCAAGATAGTTGGAGGGATCATTTCCTCAACTTCACCAAGAAAATCTTCACTTGGAGGGTATTGACTGGTGTCGTACGCTCGGCTCTGTATATCTTCTTTAATGATTGCAGCCGCGGCTCGAACTACTCTAAGGCGTTCTTCTTCTGCCGTTTTCCCCCTTATACTGCTTTCGTGCCAGGCTGAGTTTAAAATTATGTCACCAGCCTCTTTAAAGCACAGAACGGTCTTGTGGGAATGTAGCTGACTGATTATTAAACGTTCCTTATACTTTTCCTGCAGCTTTTCTTTTACTGTTTTAACTGTTGGCTTTTCTCCCGTAATTGCGCTCATAACCTCATCCATCGAATACTGACAGTCAATTGCCTGATCGAGAAAAGTGTAGATATCTTCCATAGCAGCTATCACGTAGTCCTCTGAGGGACGTCCTTTTTTTTCACCAGTACCACTCTTTTTTGAGAAAAATTTGATACGGCACAGGTCATGGTAAATAGCTTCAGCGGCAACCAAATCGCCGACGGCCCCAACTCGTATTGATACTTCTTGTCCCCAGTCGTCGTCCCTTTCACATGCAGCTTTTAAAATGTTATTCTTCATCTCCAAACTGCGCACTTGAAATACTGCCTCCCGCTTTACCAATGTTTTTTTTTCTGTTTTCGATAAAACTCATCATTAATTTATACCACAGGAAAACAAACACTTAGTCTTGAAGTCAAATGTAGGATCCTTGGATCGTCGACAGCTCTCTGCTGAGCTGTGGGACTCGACTTCTTCTGCGTTTTTTAAATCGGAAGCAACAGATTGTGGCCTGCTGTAACGGTTTCGACAGGAGTTGTGAACAATTCCACGTGTTTTGTTCTCAAAAACCGAGCTCTTGCCATCATTTCTTGCAATGCTGGCTTTAAACAGTCCTTCCATACCTTTCTCACACACAACACTCCTATCACTCTCAACAGGACATCACATACTAAGCACCTCTCAGCCATTATGTAGCGGGGGTGGGACTAAAGTCACGATGTCGGCACACACACACGACGCGATTTGCAACTAAATACGAAACTCAACAAAAAAGCAACAAAACGGCCACACGTGAACGCTACGATGTTCTTCCAGATACTGTCCGAACCGAAAACATAAAGAGCTTAGCGACAGCGCGGATAAATTAAAGTGCAAGGAGTACTGCGTTGCCAAATTGTCGCATATTCCTGTATCCGTGGGGAAAAAATGGGGATTTTTTAAATCCAAACTTCAAAAGCCCGTAGCTTGCTTACGGTTAGTCCTACGACAAAAGTGCATAGGACCATTTTTGTAGAAAATTTTGTTAGCTTTAATTGATATAAATTATGAAATTCGATAGGAGTAATCGTTTTCGAGATTTAAGCGAAAAACTGAAAAATGGTACCTTTAACCCCCACCCCCTCCTCGAGCTCACCCCCCACCCTCGGGGACTTTTGATATATGTCTACCCAAGGGAAAAGAAAGCGTTTAAAAAAAATTCAACTCTCTAAGAATTTTCTCCACCGATTGCCCTAATTTTGCATTATTTGACTGAGGTATAAGGATTTCTATCTGATTTGCGTGGAATATGTGAATAATTATGAATCCTCTTGTTTCTCCTTTCCTATCTATTGCAAAGGTATTAATGACTATGAATACGTGCTTCGAATTTAGTGTTAGGCATTTCTTATATTCTATAGTTAGTTGCTTTTTTATTGCTGTGTAATCTGTCTCTGTATTCTGCTGTAATCCTAAATATTTGTATATTTGTTATCTAGTATCTCGTTGTTAAGAGTTTATGCATCTATTTCGTCTTTCCGTTTGTCTCGTTCTATATCCATAATGTTTTGTATTTACCAAATCCCAATTCCCTTCCATTTTTATGGTGTTGGCTTGTATTTCTTACTTTCTTCTTGTTAATTGTATGTTTGTTCTCTAGGTGCTCATGATGGTTGACAGAAAATTTCTTATATTGTAACATGTTCGTAGGTTCCTTTGTTGTTTTCTATTTGTTTTATTGTTAACGGTCCCCTATTTTATTGGCCGTGCTCTTTCGAAATTACATTATATTTTTAAAGGTGACCTGTTTTCTTGCATATTGCCAATGAATATTCTCGTACGATGTTACTATTTAAAAAATGTCTACAAACAAGTTATTGCTCCACAATTCGGTTTTATATATATGGTTTACCTTCTGTTAGAAATTATGGTAATAGTTTTAGGTTTTTTACTATTTGAAAACTTCGGTATTTACATATCGATGTGAACTGTTTACACCAAAGTTCGTATTTGATCTGTTCCTGGGCAGTTCCAGTCATGTATGTTTTTTAAAATGTTTACCAGTTCTTCTGTTGTTTATTGTATTCCGACTCTTGCTTTGTCTCCTTTTTTTATTCTTCTTTAATCCATGATGTTGTATGGATTTTAACCATATTCCTTCCCAGACTGGATATTTCTTCGTTACTTGGTGGTATTAACATCTTCTCCGACTGAAGAGATCATAATCTGCATTTCTATCATTGGATTTTTTATATCTGCGTGTCAATCTTTGTTTGAGGGTGTCCAAAGCTTGTGTAATTCTTTGCTCTATATTTTGTTGTTATATTTTCAACGTGTTTTAATTTTATTTTGTTTCCATTTATAAATTGCATCAGCCTTCTTATGTCTGCTCTTAACTTTTATTATGTGCTGTTTTTGATTTTTGGTTTTTCTGTTCTAAAGATTTCTGTTTGTTACATGCTAAAACTGCTTAGGCTGCTGCATTTATCACTGTCTGAATGCCTTCCAGTGTGCATGTGGTGTCTAGGTATCCGGCAATAATTTCTATGTTTATCGTGTCTATTAATATGTTTGTTCTTTTCTTATAGTGTAATTTCAGACGTATGTTTTCAGATGGTTAAACTAAATTGCTTCCATTTCTCCTTTATTTCTTGTATGATGTCGAATATATTTTGTAGTTGGATGTTTGAGGATTTCATTTGATGTTGCTCCCCCACGTAGTCCTGCTGTACTGTTAGCGATGAGGGTGATTGCTCCGGCTGATCCCTTGTTTGTGTGTAGCGTGTTTGTGCTTGCTCATTTGTATGCATTATGTCTGTCTTTTCCTTATCTCACAGTTCCTTAGCGACTCGTTCTTTGATTTTTTGTATTTCGGATGACGTTAGTCTGTGGGTTCTTAATATTACAACCTCAGCGATATTGATATATTTTATGATGTCTGTGTAGTTCTGTGCGATATTCTGTTGATATATTGTCAGGTTTTGTTGCAAGATAATAACACCGCATGATGTTGCGGTTCATTTCATCATTCCATATTATGCGTTATCGGGCTGTTTGGTTGTTGTTGGTTGTCTCGACAAAAAATTTGGGCAGGTCTTATGTTGGTGGCCTGGTCATCTTTATTTATTGATTATTGTTTTCAGGTCCATCGATATCTCCTCAAATGGTGCGAATAGTTCAAAATATCCTACTTCAGGATTGCCAATCAGTAGAAGGTAAATTGCATTGGCATGATTTCTTTTATTTGGTATTGTTGACTTGTATTTGAAAAATATTGTCTCCATTCGCGTTCTCCATTGCTTATGGTAGATGTCAAAATATAGCTCTTGTATTTCAGATTGAGAGCAACTAGCTCAAGAATTGTTCCATATGTGCTTGTTTTCTATATAAGCATGGTAAATTTCGATGTTTCGCAATCTATTGTCTTTGATTATTGCATGATTTTGAAACTCTGACCTGTAATGGCGTGTGTATTTCAGTGAGTCTTCTCTTAGTTCTTTGTGGTTCTTGTAGTTTTGATGAAAGTAAGTTCGGAGTAGGCTTATTTGCTTGTTGCGCAGGTTGTTTATATCTATGAGCCTTCTTCCTCCCTCATTTATCGGTAGGTTGATTTTGAGCGTGCAAGATTTTGGGTTCAGCTGCCTTGCTTTTGACAACTCTACTCGTGTCTTTAGCATGATGTTTTCAAGGTCAGTTTCAGTCCATTGGATGATGCCAAACGAGTAAGCGAGTACTGATATTACCAGGGCGTTGAAGGCTTTAAATATGTTCTTACTATCATGCTTCGTTTAATATATTGTCCGTATTCTCATCATGTATTTCCGTGTGAAGGCCTATTTAATTTCTGTGTGTCTAATATTCTTGCCTGCGTATATCTTAGGTAGGTATTTTTTTTATCACTCATCGCTTCTATAAGTTCTCCGGTATTGAGTTGTACACCACTGTTTGCCAGTGTTTCTCCCTTTAGATTAATGATTTTACATTTGTCCAGTCCAAATTTCATCTCTATGTCCTTGGAGAACTGTTAAACTAATAGAATAAGTCCACTCAGCTTCTCGTGTGATCGTGCATAAAGCTTCAGATCGTCCATATATAGTTGGGGATATATGGTATGGTTATTCCTGCCTGAGTTGAGGTTATATCTGACTCCAGTTCTTGTTAGTAGTTTGGACAAGGGATTCAAGGCTCAGCAGAAACAAATTGGGCTGAGCGAGTCGCCCTGGAATATAGCTTGTGTTATTGATATTACTGGGGTTCTGTTGGTATAACATACATTCCTGTTTCTATTTGGTTCTCTATCTTCTCTGCCTGTGGGTTGCTGCTCTGTTGGACTTGGTGCTTGCAGGTGGATTGCTGTTCGCCAGGTGAACATCAAGCTATGTAATAGCTGTATTATCTTTGGATGCACTTTGTATACTTCCAGGACTTTTAGCAGCCATGACTGTGGCACTGAGTCGTATGCCTTCTGGTAATCGATATAGCAGCACGATAAGTCGCTGCTCTTGGTCTGGGCATGTTTTGGTATTACACAGTCAATTATCCGTTGTTCTTTGCACCCCTTTGCACCCTTTCTGGACCCCTTCTGTTCTTCATTCATAATCGCTACTTTCTCAATATGCTCGTTAAGTGTGTCTGCATGCAAGATGTTAGGATCTTATAGAATGTTTGCAAAGAAGTGATGGGGCGGTATCTGGCTGGGTCAGGTGAAATCCCACTTTTAGTCAGCAGGTACGTCTTACCTTCAGTCAAAAAGGCTGGTACTTCTTGAGGTTGTTTATGAAGCTGTTTTTGTCATGGAGACAGGTTAACTTTTTACACCAGACGTTATGAAGATTGTCGCTTCCTATAGGCTTTTTCAGTTCTGCAGGTTGTTTATTATATTTGTCAATTATCATCTCGGAACAAATATAACCAAAGTTAGCCAAACACTAACCAAAAGCGAACAAAATTGGTTTTAAGAGTTGAAAATAATCAAAATTAAAGACCTAGCCATCAACAACTAGCCAATTCCGAACGCTGCTTTGTCCCTCGATTTTATTCATTCGAATTTCATTGGAACTCCTTGTTTTGGAACTATTTGCCACTCGAACTTTTAATCCTTCGGTTTTGAGAACTAGGAATATGAATTTCTACGACTGGCTTGAAAATAGTTAAAACACACTAACAACTATTCCTGAAAACTATATGTTTCACACGTCGCCGCGCCGTGTGATAATATGTAACGGTAACAGTGTACTCTGCAACAAGTGATGATAACTGTACTCACAGGGGTGGGACAATTTGATGATACGAGCCGTAGGTGAGTGTCGTAAAGTCACAGAATAGTATATTATTTTATATGGAGGAAAAGTGATACTTTTCATGGCGCGCTCGTGTTTAACAGCCGAACGGAGTGAGGCTGGTAATAGAGAGCAAGCCATGAAAAGTAACTTTTCCTCCAAATAAAATATGCTGTTTTTTCTTCAAAAGTCGACAAATTAATGCAAACACATCTCTTTTTAATAGTAATAATATCTAATTATTATTAAAGATAAATGGGTTCGCAAGGCGCCTTAGACCACGGTCGTAGGTGGCCTTGCTTAGACCGGTGTCGGTGAATGTAACATAAAGCTGTCAGTGGACACTGTCAACAATAATTATTTTTTTAAGATGCGTCTCCGATTGCGTTTTAATTCCGTATTGATAAGCAGTTATTGAGTAAGTTCGATTAAATAATAACCAATTTGTTCCTAAATTAGTGATTTTTAGAAATGCAGTCACAAATTGAGTGATAAATACAAATTGTAGTTTAATAAATCTTGAGTTGTTGACGCTTATTTTGTTGTCTGTTTGTATTGTATCTATGTTGCTATGACAACACTTTTACCTCCGCCGGCGGAAAAGTGAAAAGTAAAGCTCCGGCGGAGGAAAAACGAAACTTCACGGCCGCCTACACAGTCGAGTAATGACGGATTTACTGACGTTTGAAGAAAAAATATGTTCTCAAACGTGTTGCAGGATACTTCTTTGGACTGCAACAATAATATTTTATCAATAAATTTTTCACGGCGTATGAAAAGTATAGTCCAGTTTCTCACACGTCGTGTGAAAAGTACCCAGAACTTGTTGCACATTATATACTATTCTAACCAACTTGTCACAAGAAAAAAAATAACGGTTTTAATATCGTTTTAGCGCGCCAACGTCATAAGAACAATAATTCATCATTAGGTCAAATGTTGATGTTCGGATTGGTAGCCGCCGGATTTATAGTGATCCCATTGGGCTTTCAATTTTTGGCAGTATTAGGAGGAAAAGCGTTGCTGCTAGCCAAGCTGGCGTTGCTACTAACTTCGATACAAGGCCTTAAGAAAATCGCCACTAGCCACGTTAATTACGGACTATATTCTACTGGCCATGGTCATGGCGAACCATGTAAGTATTTCTGGTTGTGGGCAGTCATACTATATAAATTATTTAAGAAATATATACATAGCACTTACATTGTGTACCGAATAAACTCTTTTTATTTATAGATCTACTTGTAACATATTTAAATTTCAATTTATTCGGCTAATAATCTTATTTGTTGGAAATTGCCAATAAAATCAAAACTTTCATACATGCATTGAAAACTTCTTGGCTACACCTTTCTTTTTCTATATATGTAAAGTGATAATTTTTATGGTTTAATTGCGATGTTGTTGCACCGATTTTTCTTTCTGGCCAAGGTTTCGTGGACGGTGATGGGTATAATGTTGTCGCTGATGTATAGAGAACTTATCCTCTCCGAGTACTTAAAAAGCAGGTAGACCATGAAAAATACTGTTATAATATATTATCACCAAAACGCTACGGCTTATCGGTTTTTGAATTCTAGTTGTAAAGTTAACAAGAGAACAAATCTGGTGGACAATGTGGTGTCCAGAACTATCATTATAGAAACCTCCTTTGCAAACTTATTAACCACGCATAACACTGCGTGCCTTGTTCGATTTGTATACAATTTGCACTTAATACCACTCTGACTACAAGTGTATACCTCTGCTTCTCTAGCGTAGTTAAAAAATATTGAAAAGCGCAATAAACGCTTTTAAATTTAGCCAGGAGATCAAAAAACATCGATTATCTACTTAGGGATAGGTTTCAAGCCCCCCAAAAACTTCTCACTTCGTTTACAATCAGGTGATTGCACCATCAACCTACGTTATTATGATATTGAGCATTAGCGGAGAAGCTAATATGTGAAAAAATTATTTTGTTGTTTATATTTAGATGTTCTGATGTGTTGTTTATTTTATTTTTACCTATTTTTTTTGCGGCACGTGTTGTTTAAGATATATATTTTTTTATGTATTGATTTTCTATAATAATTATTTAATTAGTTATAACTCAAATTCAATGGAAAAACTTTCCAGAATATTAACTATAATATTATTAGCCATGTCAAAAAACTGCGCTCATCCTGGAGATTAATTTTAATAGAAAGTAATGATTGCATTATTCATTATCCATTATCCACTTTCATATTCATATTGTACCTACCTTTATAAATTAAATTTGCATATAAAGCATGG
The DNA here is from genome assembly GCA_016904865.1 of Pissodes strobi. NCBI lineage: Eukaryota > Metazoa > Arthropoda > Insecta > Coleoptera > Curculionidae > Pissodes > Pissodes strobi. Next base: position 153,372 of record MU183091.1, on the reverse strand, counting down.
CGAAAAATATTGCTAAGCTAAATAGAGGGAGGATTAGACTAACACCAAAATTTAATTTAATATGGGTTTTTCGTTATTACCAACACGAGATTAAAGGATTAGGCTTCAGGAAATATACCTTATAGAAAATGGCTTTCGATTTAAGTCTTAAGATTAATATGTTTCCGACCTCATTTCTGTGATGAGAAATCTCCTTGGGTAGAGGGTAAGAACACAAACTAACTAAAAAGAGCTACTTTAAACGTGAAACTACGTTTTTTACAGAGTTGCCTGACTAGCTTGATTTGGCCACATATAGGCGGCATATCCGGTTTAGCCCAAATTCTGTAATTTTTAGTAGTAGAATGTTTAGCGGCATAATAGTGGAACTTAATATTTAAATTGGCAATAGCACAACTTAAAACATCAAAAAACAGGCTAAAAGAACTCGTAGCAAAATAGAATATATCTCAGTGTCGTCATGAATAATGCTCGGTGTAATTGCCAAGCTGGAGGAAGACTAAATGCGGACTAGAAATGCGGCTTTAGAAGTGGCTACTTGCACTTTTAATATTTAATACAAAGTACAGTTTTTCTCAGATATCAGAATTATACTTCTATCTGCAATTCATTGTATATTCTACATATGCTACTTAAGTAAGGAGATGCTATTTTTTCTTGAGTTGATATACATTAACGAGGTATATAAAGTCCAATTCACATTATAGCATCTATTTACAAGCATCAGTCATATTGGATCTTTTAAGTTAGCAACTGGCCCACCACATTTTCCGTTGTCGTTCAATGTAAATCGACCTTAATGCAATTTGAATGTTTGACAGTTGTACATACTTGTGCCATTTACCCCCTTTTGCACTTGATTGCTTTAAGCTCAGCTTACAGTAAATCCGAGTTTAACTTAAAATTGTCTTTGTAACACTATCAAATGTGCTCAAAGACCGGCTGGAAGTTAAGCTCACAATTTTGGCTGCTTAAGCCGAGCTTGTACATTTTGTAAGTTTATGATTCAATGTATTTGTTATAGATATTATATTTTAAGTTTGTGGTTCTTCAATTTGAAGAAGGAAAAAGATTTAAAAAATGGATGAAGTTTTCGACGATATAGACGTTTTGTGTATTTTTAATTTAGGTTTTCCCATAAAATTTATAATCGATCAAACTTTTATCATGTCATGGTGAACTGAGAGGAAACAAGTAAAGCTAATATATGAGGGCCCACTTCCTAATATTTCCAAAGTGGTTTGTTCTGACGAATCCTTCAAGAAGGATGTTATGTCAATCTAAAGCTTAAAGCTACATTCTAAACTTTGGCTGTAGAAATTAGTCCAATACGCTTGTACTGAATAAAGAATGATCCGATACAAATTTCTGCCCAAAAGCGCTTCCAATCTAATCTCTATTTTTGTACAAGTTAAAACTATCCTTGTTCCAACCAGTGTCGCCAATCTTTTTAATGTGTTGAGCTACTTTGATAATTTTGGAATAAACAATGAGCTAGTCCCAAGCATATATTTGTAGTATTAAATATATGGTCCCAAGCATATATTTAAATATATGGTCCCAAGCGACGGTGACCGTAAGCCAACCTAAATGTAATAATGCAGTTGTATTCGACATACTTACATGTATTTATTTGACTAATTAGCTAATACTAACCCAAACTAATAACTATTATTAATAGTACAGACTACATAACTATATTCATTCCACTAATCGTAGGTGTTTCAAAAATTAACACAATTTTTATGCAGTCACAATAGCATGTCACATACGATTTAATAAAGGTGAATAAAAATTACCAAAACGACGGACTATTTTAAACAAAAACATGTGCCGATAAAAATTGCATGTTCAATGAGAAGGCTGACACTCAGGCGCATCGAGTCTTGCAATGTTTGTAGTATAGTTTGATACAGTCATTCGAATATAATTATCCAGATGTTCATCTGTAAGTCGATTGCCGTATTTGTTCTTAGTAAATTTCACATTGGAGAAGGCAGATTGACACCAGAAGGTTGAACTAAATATCGCTTTTACTTTCAAGGAAACACTACATAAAACTGAACAATGTTCTTTACTAACTATAGGCCAGGTACATTTTGTAGTTGTGACTAACGATTCTAAGGCTGTGAATAATTTCGAAACGCAATCATTTCCATTTCTATTGCAGGGATGTATTTCATGGAAGGTAAAGCAACAAATTGCACAACAAAAGCCATTTCGTAGAAACTTTAAAACGATTTTTGAAATTCTTCAAATTATGAACTATTTCTACATGAAATGAAGTCAGTTCTTAACTGTAAAAAAAATGTTATTGCTCATACTTCTATTCGTCTCATCACTGTATTAGGAGAAAGTTGCATAGATTCTCTAACTGAAACCATCTCGTCTTTATTTCAAAAGTTTGGTCATAACGAATCTGTTTTTAAAAATATTGACTGGTTTTTTAATTGTTTCAATTTTTTCTTTTTGGCGGCAGAATGTAATAAGAATTATTTTTTAAAATTCTAATGTACAGTTTTACGATGCTTCTCAATATATTATTTTTTAGCCACGGGAACAGAAGTATTAGGTACATTATAAACATACATGTTTACCTTTAACTTCTGTAAAGCATTGTTCATCCCATTCCAAATTGAAATGTTATGTCTTCACCGTCTTAGTACTGCCAAAGTTTACAGAATAAATATAAGTTGCCTCACTCACTGTCGGAACTTTGATAGATTGAGATCACAAGTGTGCCGCAGATACCTGCATATTCTATAAACTTTGTATTTTGTACTGTCAAATACCGTGAATGCGTAAGCATCGGCGGAGACTGACCCCTCGAGGGGGACGAGGGGGAGGGGTTTTGCCGGTTTTGCGTGCTTCGAGAGTGAGGGAACTTATATTTTATTTAGTAAACTTTGCTACTGCTTGCTGTACATTTTTATTACCCTCTGCCAGAGCTGTGATAAGTATTTAGCAAATGTACTTCAAGTAACAAGTATTAAGTAATTAAAATTCCAAATCTACTTACAATATTAAGTATAAGTATTTTACGAAAGTACTTGAAATATTAAGTATTTTACTTAAAGCAAATAATTCAAGTATAAGTAGCAAATACATACTTTAAAAATACTTAAAGTAAATTCAATATACTGAAGTAATTCTAAGTACTGAAAATATATTAAAAATACTCAAAGTACTTTTAAAGATTCAGTATTTTGAAATACTAATTACTTAAGTCATGTTTTAAGTATATATTAAATTAAAGATCCCCGCTTGAGTTATCAACTTAAAACTCAACGCATCTGTATATAGCTTTGTATAAATTAATAAAGTACACTACTCTTTCGTTTATACATGACCAATAAAAATGGCCATCCTATGTATAACATACAATATACAATGTATACTTGGTTTATTAAAATAATTGAAATCTTGAGTTTTACTCGGCATTTTTGTTACATTGTTACTTGTTAGATGATGACATGATGATATAAATTATATATTTAAACTAAACTCGTGACTGGGACAGATGTTTTCATATCATCATGAATCATGACTTACCAGAATCATTGTTTGTTGCTTGTTGGCTTCTTGCTGATATACGAGTAAATAAAAAACTCATCTATTCATATTTCAATATCTTTTTTATTCGTCGGAATGGGTAACACAAAGAAGTCAGTCATAAACGTAAAACGTAACACATAACATAACATGAGAATATGAGTATGAGAATAACAACTCAAGTACATAACATAGGTAGGTATTGTTTTTCAAAAAGATAAAATTATTTTAAAGTATGTAAGTAAACCAAAATACATATTATTAGGATTAGGATATCGAATACTTTGAAAAAAAAAAAAACAAAATAAATAGCTATATTATATTTGAAAACAGTTATCGTTGCCTGTTGGCAAGAAATTCATGAGTATATTAGTAAAACATTTCAGTGCTCGAGTTACACAGTAAATTTAGTCTTAAAGCATAATGTGTAGATGGCTTGTATATTTGAAACATTTATCGTTGCCTGTTGGCAAGAAATTCATGAGTATTTCAGTAAAACAATTCAGTGCTCAAGTTAGATAGTAAGTTTAATTTAAATGATGAGGCGTAGAGTGCCTGTATATTGGGAAACATTTATTGCTGTAGTATTTGATAATTAAAAGAGTATCCCATTAACTAATTAGTATTATCATACTTCGTATTTTATTTAATTAATTCACTACGAACAAGAATATTGCTGATTGAAATTATTTTATTATTCCATAATTGTAGACTGGCTAGTAAAATATAATATTCTAGGAGAGTTGCTACACTGGAAAAAATGCACATGCTAATTAATAATACCAGTGTCATTTTCTTTTAATGTGCAAGTTCTGATTGTCTGGCGCTGTAGATACGAGGTCATATTAAAAAATAAGCGGTACTGCGAACCCGGTTTCAGATAATGAACAGAAGGTGAAGAAAAGGCCGAATTGACAGCAAGTAAAGGGTAAATCGGCGTTCATTACACAAGTCCGGCATCGGCACACGTTAGACGCCGTGTGTCGCAAAGATTTGATTTGTTTGAGCGTGTTTACTGTTACTGTTTACGTGTTTACTGTCCGGGTAATATGAAATGCGAGTCCTAGCTTGTTTGGCGTTGCAGTATTTTTAATTAAATACTTAAAGTAAATATGTACTTAAAATAGTTTCAAAAGTACTTTAAGTATTTTCCATTTAAGTACCTACTGTTAAAAATTACTTAAGTATTTTCAGAAAAAACTTTAAGTAGATTCTGATTTTCCAGTACATTTTTCAAGTAAAAAGTAATACTTACCACAAAAGCGTTAACTCAAGTACAAGTACAACTACTTTTTTCAAATGTAATAAGTACATTTCTAAAAGTATCGTAAGTTCATAAATACTTTAAGTAAAATACTTAAAGTAAAAAAATACTGATTATTTACTTCAAGTACGTTTTTGTACTGAGTACCTCAGCTCTGCTGCCTCTCTACTAAGACAACTACTTGTATTTATTATGAGCATTCGCGAAATTTACGGAAGCTTCTATGATTTTTACACTTTTATATTTTTAAAATTTAAAATATGTTGTGAGTCTTTGCGAGCTACCGGGTTTGCGACCACTGGCATATACAGATATTGTATTGTATTGCGTATAATAATAAAAATATTCACTTGTATGATATCATACTATACAATTACATCTGTATTGATTTCAAAACATGCTCATTTTTACATCTCGAAATAGGCTTCTATATAGCATCGCTGACATATTCATGCGTCAAACAAATGCGATAAACTTAAGGGGGCTTATTTCTTGTATAAAATAAAGGGTAGTTTGTTGTATGAACGTTGGATCAAAAGTAACCATTAGGGAAATATCGCGATACAAAGATGACCGAAAAATAAAGATATATTTTTTTATTTTAAAAACGAAAAGCAACAGAATAATTAAACTCTATGGACATATTACTACTATGAAAACAAACATTCTGCATATTTTATCAATTTTTTAGAATTAGTGGAAGGGAATAGAGAATGAAATAGACTCGCCCTATAATTCTTGTTAACTAAATGTAAAGAAAAGTTACGCAACTACTTGGATAAAATAAATTTGGATAGCTTGGTTAGACAGTTTTTAATCTCTTGTATTTTTTTCACTAAACTTACCGATTTGAAATAAGAAAATAAAATATAAATCATTAGGTGTCGGGACGGGGAAATTTATTTTAGAAAATTTTATGTACTGGCTTCCAAACGGACATTCCTTGGAAGGTCGTGTCGTCTTTATACACAGGTGTATCCTTCAAATCCGGGGCCCCCGCAAGGATTTTCCCGGGGCCCCTGACAAATGATGATAATACTATTCAGTGGCAGCTCGTGAACTTTTAAAGTGGGAGGCCGAAGGCGAAAAATTATTGCCCAAAAGTCGTTAAAAATCATTAAAAAAAAACCAAGGATTCGGCGTCCCTTTGAATGACAATTGTTGCGCACTTCAATTTATAAGTAGGTACTTACCGATTCCAGAAGAGTAACCCATTAAAACAGTTTATTTTAACTAGAAGTCTATAAAGCTGGAAAAAAGTTCATGAGAAGTTCTAAAATGTTCAAAAAGATGCCAGTTTGATGGCAAAAAAGGCTCATTGTACATATTTTTATCGGATGTTAGCACTTCGACCTTGACGTCTCCTAGTTTTTAAAGTGAAATTTCATTCGCTTCTTTTTGTCCAAAATAAAATTTTCAATAACTTTTTAATGAAAATCTGGCATTCGTTCTACCATAGCACTCTCTATATGCAACATAGCTAAAGCATTTAGTCTATCATTCCCCACTGATTTTCTTAAACATATTTTAATTAACTTCAAATTTGAAAAGCACCTTTCTGCTTCCGCTGTGGTCATCGGTATAGTCACTAGTATTCTTTATTTAAAAGTTGTATCCAGTCCCGAATTTAAAATAAAATTTAAGGTCTTTATTTATGAACATTTATTGGTTCTGCATAAAGCCTGTATCAAACTATACTGCCTTTGATAACAACTGAAAACTCACCAGATTGTGTTTATTATGGGAATCTGGTGCTTAACATGCGATACTATTCTTCCACTTTTCAATGGTAGGTTTTGTATTATGTGGTTCATAGGTTAAGGTATTATCTTTTAAATGAAGAGTAAAGGGTGTGTGCATGTACGAAACATAGTAATGAAACAATCTTTGTATATAATGCAAATTTTAATCCAAAAGGAATCGTGAAGAGCGTAACAGAGAGCTTTCGGCCGTAGCCATCATCAGTGTTACTTGTCAGTAGACAAAGGACATATCCATGGATCAAACACACAACAAAAATCGACAATGGTCACAATTAAATATCACACATTGGACGTCACATTATGATAAATGGTTCACATAATTTAGAATAAAATATATCAAATTAACAACAAAGCATGGCACAAAAATCCAAAAGCTCTAGTCTTTGTACCATGCTTTTGTTGTTAATTTGATATATTTTAATCTAAATTATATGAACCATTTCTCACAATGTGACGTACAATGTGTGATATTTAATTCTGACCATTGTCATATTTTTATTTTCTGCAAGAAGAATGCCTCTTCTACTAGGACATTTATCTACCCGCGCAGACTAGAAGATACATGTATTACATGCATGATGGTGCCCCAGCACATGTCAGCTTAAATATGTGAGCATTTAAATTCTACATATGAAAACCGCTGGATAGGAAGAGGCGGGCCTCATCTATGGCCGCCTCGGTCCCCAGATTTAAATCCTTTGGATTATTGTATCTGGGGATATCTAAAAGAATTAGATTACATTACCTCAGTACAGGATTTCGAATACCTGAGAAATCACATAATTGCATCATGTGGTATTATAAGATATAATTCTGGCACATAGGATAATGCATCTATTACTTGGCAAAACAGACATTTTCAACACTTGCTATTTGCTAGTTGTTTCTGCGTAGGACGTAGATATTTAGATCCAATTCAGTTGCAATGTATAAATCATATTTTTCGATTTTATTCATAGCTTTATGCATTAATAGAGGATGGGTTAGTTTCAGAAATGTTTGTTGATAAATTATTTTTAAATGTGATTGTTCAGAAGAAAATTTAACAAAATTGGTACAAGAAAAATTAGCGAGTCTGCTAGTACTCGAGACACTGATGTGTAAACATATCCTATATCGAAATCACCGACATGAAAATCTAATGCCGCCTTAGGCCGCGTGACACCTGAATATAGACAACCACTTATTTGGAATTGGTTGCCTATATTCTGGCGTTAGAAATCACTGCGCATGGTTATGATGTCACATTGGCTTGCACATTTAGCGTCCTATCTGCTTGCACATTTCCGTCCCTTTTGCCGAAATTACCCTCATACCGCCTCGCAAGATGTTTACGCAAAAAAAAAATTGTCTTGAATAGCAGCCAACTAAATGCCCTTTCTGAATTCAATTTCCCCGTCGCGGCACTTTATGATTTACATTTTATTTTTTTATTTCAAATCGATAAGTTCAGTCAAAAAAATACGAGATATAGGTAGTCTATTTCAACTCATTCCACTAATTCTAAAATATATATGTATAAAATATCTAGGAAGTCAATAATAATACTATTTTCATGGAATTTCATTATTCTATCGCTTTTCGTTTTTAAGATAAAAATTGAAAACATAATTTTCCGCTATATTTGAATCGCGATATAGGGAGATATATTCCATCGTTGACTTTTGACCTAACGTTTATACAACAAACTACCCTTTATGTTGAACAAAGGTTCAACCCCTTACGTGTTTCGGATTTGTTTTGAAACACCCTGGATACTACTAAAACGGAGTTTTATCCACAATACCGAAACATAATTATTGCAGATTCTTAAAACTAACTGAAACTCTATCTAACTCCAGAGAAAGGGAGAGACAGTTAAATAAAATAGAAAATTTGTCCCATCAAACCCATCATGCCATCTCTTTTACTTCCGTATAGCGGCGCTCTCTTTGTCTAGCATCACCAAAGGTCATTGTAGATGAAGACAAAGTCGTGTCGACGCTGTTGCAAAAACAAATGATATATATCTCTGTCTAACTCATGGAATTCTGCGTTAGAAGCTGAACAGCTGAATACTAGATGACATCGACAAGTATGACTATGAGCTATGACAGTTCAATACGTTACACCATGTTTTCATTTTAGACTGATTTTAGTTTAGCTTGCTGCTGTTTTCTTATATTTTCTGTGTTAATTTCGCAAATTTCTGCCTAAAAGATATACTTTTTCATTCATTTTGTGACTGAAACGCTAATTTGTGTCCCGAGTGGAGTGGGATAGTGGACTACCTACTTAAAGGCGCGTTTTCACGGGTCGACCTGAATCGAATGATTTGGATCGATTATTAAATCGAAAGAAAATTGAATATGTAAACCACCTTTCGGCTTGGCCGTTCGGCTGAGTGAGTCGATTCGACGGAAGTAGAAAGACTGTCTACTTTTGGTGGGCGATTGCCGCCGAATCGATGTCGAACGACTGGAATGGAATGTGTAAACTTCTCGTCGTACAGATTTGTATCGTTTCTTCGAATTAGTCCAATAGCTTTTTCTAAAAGTCCTTCAAAATGTGTATAACCATTCTTAGCTGATTCCTACAAGCCTTTGGATCTTCTACAACCAATTCTCGAGGCAGATTTTGTGATGCACCATGGGTATTTCGTCTTAAAATCCATGGTCTGGTCTAACACCTTTGTTTTTTTTCTCTTCTTTTTTTAATTTAGCCATTATTTCATCCCGAATTGAACAACAAATGAATAGTACCTACATCAATAATTGCACGTGACACTATTTTCTACTACAATTATTCAACATGCATCGCCTACCGTGTAAACCTTTTTGCTTTCAACACAGGTCGAACTATGGTCGAACGACCCAAATCGTTCAAGTTCAACTCACATCGACCCGTGAAAACGAGACAAAATAAACAGCATCATGGCTGCTGAGACTCCTTGCATTGTTTGTGGTATAAGAGAAGAGGAACTTGAAAAATGAACTATTTTCCTTCGTCCCTTATCTTGTAAAAGTCTGTGCGTCATCAAACATTAAATATAATGTTGTATTTATATAATGAACTGTCACATTTGTTTGAATTTTTTCTAATAATTATTGATTTTTAATTTTAAATAAGTACGTATGGTAGGCATATCTTGAATTCACTTATTATTGTTTGTATTACACTCTGACTATTAATTTCAAGTGACTCATTTGTATTAATGAATATACTTTTTATGAAATATGTATGCATTTCGATTAACATGCCTTGTCTATTGTCTACGGTAGGCATTTTTAGGTTCCCTATACCGTGTGTACAACCGGTTGCAGACACAGTCTAGTAAACGTAATGCTCACCGAAGCACTCCGATTCCTATACCCTGTGTGCAACGCCAACTGTCATGTCTTAGGGTCAAGCAAATTCGTAATATGCATTTATGTGGTATATTTGCCACATAAATGCATATTACTTCAAGGGTCGTTGTTTTTTACAATTTATAACTTTGAGTGTGGTTGTAAAAAGCAAAATAACATTTGCATTCGATTCGTCTCTCATTCCCTGATCTAACGATATGCAACACGACTAGCCTACTGTCGTGAGAAACTAAAAGTCACCCTCACCCACATCTAACACAATTTAATGTAAAAAATTACTTTTAGCAGATTATGTAAATTTAGTTTGCCAAAATATACCTCACAAATACATATTACCTCAAGCTTCGTTCGTTTTTTACAGTTGATAACATTAGGGGTGGTTATTAAAACCATTCGGTTCGTCTCAATCCTCGATGTTACGCGGTTAGTTTCACTTAGTATAAACTTATTTTAACCATTTCAGTGAATTCCCATAATATTATACTCAATTTTAATAGATTTGGTTAGCTCGGATTAGTTGTCGAACCAACTTTCGGTTAGTTTAACTTATTCTCAACGTAATTTAGTCATTTAAGTCGGCTTTGATACGTTATAATCAATTTCAATAGATTTGGTTAGTTCTGGTTAGTCGTCGAATCAACTAACCCAAACTAACCCAAACTAACCCTTTGAACCGGTCTCGATACATTATGACCAATTTTAATGATTCTGGTTAATTTTTGTTAGTTGCCAAAATTCGGTTAATTTGGGCTAATTTGAATTTACTTCAATATTTATAATCTGTTCCGATACGTTTTAGCCATTTTTGGTGCTTTTGGTTAGTCGTTCAGCTAGTTTTATTTTATTTTAGTCATTTGAAACGGCTTCTAATGTTTTGGTTAATTTTGGTTAGTCGCCAAAAATCGGTTAATTTGGGTTGGTTTTCACTATTGTTAATATTTTTAATCCGTTCCGCTACGTTTTAGCCCTTTTCGTTGCTTTTTGTTACTTTTGGTTAGTTTTGATTAGTCGTTGAATCAACTTTCGGTTAATTTCAGTTAGTTTTAATTTATTTTAGTCTTTTGAACCGGTTCTGGTACGTTATAACCAATTTTAATGATTTTGGTTAATTTTAGTTAGTCGCCAAAATTCGGTTCATTTGGGTTCGTTTTTAATTTGCTTTAATTTGTTAAACTGTTCCGATACGCTTCGTCTATTGTTTTGTTATTTGTGGTGCTTTTGGCTAGTTTTGTGTAGTCATTCAATGAACTTCCGGATAATTTTAGTAAGCTTTAATTTATTTTAATTATTTGTACCGGCTGCGGCTCCGATACTTTATAATCAAATTTTAGTTTTGGTTATTTTGGGTTACTTTAATATTTTTAATCTGTTTCGATACGTTTTAGCCCTTTTTGGTTAGTCGTTCAATCAACTTTCGGTTGATTTCAGTTTGTTCCAATTTATTTTAGTAATTTGAACTGGTTTCGATACGTTACAACTAATTTTAATGGTTTGTTTTGGTTAGTCGCCAAAGTCCGGTTACATTTTTTTAATCAGTTCTGATATATTTTAACCCTTTTTGCTGATTTTGGTTAGGTTGGGTTAGTCGTTCAATCAACTTTCGGTTAGTTTCAGTTAGTTTTAATTTATTTTTTTCATATAAACCGATTCCGCCCACGTAAACAAACTAACACGATCTCTCACGCGCCTGACGTCAAGTGTGGCAAAAGTAGCATGCACTTATTCGTGATACCCGATAATAGGAAAACAGAAACATTTTCAATTTTAAAACTATTGAAAACTGGAATAAAAATCCAAGTTTGTAAAATTAAACATCGGAAATAAAATTTTATGACACCTTACAGAGGAGAAAAAGTGATAATATGTAGTTAATAATGTGATACTTAATTTACATTTTTGTAATAGAGATTATTTACCTTTTTGTTCACCACACGCTTCATTTAATTTACATTATTTTTTCCAATGAAGTTAGGAGAGCCGTAGAAGCTGGATTTTTTAAAATTAATTTAAGAAAGCAATGACTACTATCGTGGTTTCCAATTTATAACATTCCGCACGCAATTTCCAAAACAATTTGCTTGTCTACTCTCGATATAGAAAAAGTAATATGTAGTATATGTCGGTAAAATTATATTATTTTGTTCTTTTGATTTGTTAATATAAAAGTGATAATAAATTTGGTAACCTGTAGTTTCCGAGAATTCTTATCAACTACAGAATGACGAATGACAAATGTAGTTACGAGCCCGCTCGAAAAAAGGAAATATGAACAGTTTTATAAGGAGGTCGGTCGGGGAAAGGGCTCTTGAATTCGTTTCGCCCGTATCAAATTGTCTTTATTTTCTTAGATTTTGTATATTAAGGTGTGTCCAGACCTGTCACAAGACCACGTATCGTGACACCGCCGCGAACCTCGTCGCGTATAGTCTGGACGGTACTCCGTAACCACAACTCGTGACATCGCCGCGTTTACCGCGTGTCATCACTGCGTTCCATGTCCTGTCGGTCTTTTGGCGTCGCATCAAAGGGATGCTACGCCGCTTGGTTCGACAAGTCTGGACGGTACCGCGTATCATCAGAACGTTTTGCATATTTACTTGAATTTTAACCAGTGTAGCGGCTATTTTTGTTTCGAATTAGTATTTGCTTTTTTTTTAATATTAAGATGGAATGTGGACAGGAGACAATGTTAACATTTATAGAATTACGCAATAAATGATCTATAACTATGTACGCTGCTGCTGCTGCAACGTCCATGATGACCGACTGTTTTTTATTTAAATGAGCGGAACGCTGTGAACGGAACTATGATACGCGACGATGACACGCGGAGATGACACGCATCGAAGTTCGCCTCGTCGTGAAAATGTTCGCGACGCTGTCACGTCACGGGGTTGTGTCACAAGTCTGGACGCACCTTTAAGTGTTGTTTAGTTCATTTTAATAAAATTGAAACGTCATTCCAACATAAACTATTTACGTATCGAGTATGATGATCAGTTGTTTGATTTCTGCATAAATTAATGAAAATAATATTATATAGGCAGTATAACAATTTATAATTAAACATTACTTTTGGCTGCTGGATTGAAAAATTTAACCTTTAAAAATTAGCAGTGCTATTAATTGTATACAGGACGACGTATATCAATAATTAATCATGGCCTACCGCCTAGCGCCACGCAATACTATGGAATTAGGGATGGTTATAATAGAAACATAGCATAAGAAGTGGAAAATGCAAAT